>JAPFFP010019820.1:0-63419 GCA_026153255.1 Solanum medicagineum
GTATAGGTAAAAACACGTTTGGGAACACTTCGGCTCAACACTTAGAAAATTTTGGACGAACTAAAAAAATACACTAAATGCAACAATGCCGTGTCGCGCCAGCATCGCGCAGGGCTCAATAGAAATCGTCACTTAAAAATTTATGATTGCTATTCTTTGGCTCTTAAATCAAGGTTAGACTCTTTTTCACCTACTTTTGACCCCTTGAACAAGAATATGAAGTTGGATTTTTGAAATAACAAATGGATTTTGAGATACATGTAATTCAAAATTTTGGGGATTCTGAGGCACGTTTTCGGGCACTTTTTGGGGTCGTTTCAATATCTCCCCCTTGGGAACAGTCATCCCTGAATGTAAAACAGACGTACAAGACAAGAGTGATCATAAACAAATCAGCCCCAATCAAGAATGCAACATCTCATTTAAAACACCATTTTCAAAATCTCAACCCAAGTGTAAATTCATCATAAACTTGCCAACTTAAATATGAATGCATATGAATAACATAGAGGCTAAAACATAAAACTTGTATCACATAGGGGACTTATAATTGATACCTTAGGATTGAATAGAGAGAAAAGATAAGGATACTGCTTTTGCATGTCTACTTCAGCCTCCCAAGTAGCACTTTCGATTTGTTGGTCCCTCCAAAGGACCTTAACGGATGCCACCTCCTTGGTCCTCAATCTCTTCACTTGCCTATCCACAATCTGAGCCTGAACCTCCTCATAGGTCAAGTTATCCTCAACAACACCCACAACATTAAGAGGCACAATAGTATTAGGATCACCAACACATTCCCTCAACACAGAGACACGAAACACAGGATGAACCAAATTCATTTCACTAGGCAACTTCAATTCATAAGCTACCTTGCCAACCCTCCTCATAACCACATAAGGACCAACATATATTGGATTCAATTTCCTCTTTTCGCCAAAACAAACTACAACATTCATTGGAGAAACTTTCAAGTAAACCCAACGACCCACTTCAAATTCAAGGTCTCTTCTTCTCACATCGGACAGGATTTTTGATGACTTTGGGCCGTCTTCAACCTTTCCTTAATCATCCTGACCTTCTTAAGAGCCTCCATGACCATATATGGTCCCAATAAAGCTACCTCTCTAACCTCAAACCAACCAACCGGGGACCTACAATGTCTCCCATAAAGAGCCTCAAAAGGAGCCATACCGATGCAAGAGTGATAGCTATTGTTGTAAGGAAACTCAATCAAAGAAAGATGGTCATCCCAACTAGCCCTTAATTCCAATACACAAGCCCTTAGCATATTCTCAAGTGTTTGAATGGTTCTTTCAGCTTAGCAATCCATTTGGGGATGGAAGGCAGTACAAAGATGAACTTTTGTACCAAGACCCCTTTGAAAGGACCTCCAAAAATGTGAAGTGAATTGTGAACCATGATCCAATAAGATGGACAAAGGAACCCCATGCAATGTTTCTAACTCATGGATGTACAACCTTGCATACTCTTCAGCCCCATAGGTGGTCTTAACTGGTGGAAAGTGAGCCGATTTCATCATCCTATCAATCACCACCCAAATGGAATCAAAACCTTTTCTACTCTTGGGAAACCCAACCACAAAATTTATATTAATCACCTTCCACTTCCAAGTAGGAATCTCTATGGATTGGGTTAGGCCACCTGGGCTTTGATGTTCGGCTTTGACTTGTTGATAACTATGGCAACCGAAAATGAACTTGACAATGTCCCCCTCTTTGCCTCCCGACCAATACATATCTCTCAAGTTTCTATACATTTTTTAGGAACCGGCGTGGATAGAATAAGAAGAATTTTGGGCCTCATCAAGAATTTTCTCCCTCAAACAATCAACACAAGGCACAGACAACCTACCATGGTACCTAAGGGTCCCATCTCCCCCATGGTAGAAAACCTCTACTTTGCCCTCTTTCACCAAGGCCTTTTATTCAAGCAAGGAGGAGTCAAGATTTTGTTTTTCTATCTCATCATCAACCAATGAAGACATAGACCCATCAATAACAACCACACCATCATCACCACCTCTTCCAACCTAACCCCTAATCTAGCCAATTGATGCACTTCCCTAGCCATCTTCCTACCACAATCAACATGGGCTAAGATACCCATAGACACCCTGTTCAACATATCCGCCACTAAATTTGCCTTACCCAGATGGTAACGCACACTCATGTCATAATCCTTGAGAAGTTCTAGCCACTTTCTTTGTCTCAAGTTGAGATCCTTTTGAGTGAAGACACATTGGAGGTTCTTATGATCGGTGAAGGCATCAATATGCACCCCTTACAAATAATGACACCAAATCTTTAATGCAAACACCACGGCAGCCAATTCAAGATCATGGGTAGGTAATTACTTTCAAGCACTTTGAGTTGCCTAGAAGCATAGGCTATGACCTTACCATTTTGCATTAGCACACAACCAAACCAACTCAAGATGCATCACTATACACAACAAAACACTCAAGCCCATCCGGTAGTGACAATATAGGAGCGGACACAAGCCTATCCTTTAATGTTTGGAAGCTTCTCTCATATTCATAAGTCCACATAAACTTAACCTTCTTTTGAGTCAATTTTGTCAGATGGGGAGCAATGGAGGAGAACCCATTGACAAACCTTCTATAATAATAGGCTAGGCGCAAGAAGCTCCTAATATCTGACGAGGTCAATGGTCTAGGACAATATGTAATCACATCATTTTTCTTAGGATCCACATATATAAAATCCATCGACACCGCATGACCCAAGAATTCAACCTCCTTCAACCAAAATTCCCACTTATCATATTTAGAATACAATTTATCCTTCCTCAATCTTTGCAACACCACCCTCAAATGACCCATATGCTCCTCCCTACTATGTGAATAGATCAAAATATCATCAATGAAGACCACAACGAAGGAATCAAGGTAAGGTTTGAAGACCCTATTCATCAGGTCCATGGAGATGGCCAGTGCATTAGTCAACCCGAATGACATCACAACAAACTCATAATTCCCATATCTATTTCGGAAGGCCATCTTGGGAATATCACACTTCCTTACCCTTAATTGTTGATACTCCAATCGAAGATCATTGTTAGAGAAGAAGCTAGCCCCTTGCAATTGGTCAAACAAATCATCAATCCTTGTAAGAGGATACCTATTCTTGATGGTGACCCTATTAAGTTGCAGGTAGTCAATGCACATTCTAAGTGACTCGTCCTTCTTTTTCACAAATAAAGGGATGGTCGGCTAGGCCTAATAAATCCCTTTTCCAACAAATCTTTCAATTGTTCCTTTAACTCCTTCAACTCCGTCGGGGCCATACGGTAAAGGGGAATGGAGATAGGTTGAGTATCGGGAAGTAGATCTATGCCAAAATCTATCTCCCTTTCGGGAAAGACTCTAGGAAGGTCATTTGGGATGACATCAGTAAACTCGTTCACAACTGGAACCGACTCAATGGAAGGGACTTTAGACTCTACATCTTTAACCCTAACAAGATGAAACAAACACCACCTAAGAAATGAACTTATGGGGTTTAATGGATCAAATGAATCTACCCTTGACCGCCACATCTTGACTTTCCCACTCAAGGAAGGGTTCATTAGGAAATTGAAACTTGACCTGATGGGTTCTACAATCAATAGAAGCATAGTAGGCATGCAACCAATCCATTCAAAGAATGACATCAAAATCTACCATGTTTAATTCAACAAGATCACAAGGTAACAACTTATGCAAAATGCAAATAGGACAACTTCTATAAATTTTCCTCGCAACAATAGAGGCACCAATAGGAGTAGACACTTCATATGACTCATGCAACAACTCGAGGTCAACATGGAACTTTTTAATAACAAAAGGGGTAACAAAGGAAATAGTGGCACCCAGATCAATCAACACATACACATCAAAGTAAAAGACTTTTGACATACCGGTAACAACATCGGGGGCCTCACCAACCTCTTACCTCCCATATAGTGTATAAATCCAGTTGTGCCTTGGGGCACCACCTTGAGGACCACCCCTACCCAATGGGAACACATTTGTGCGCCGGCCCTTGTGACAGTTCCTTAGACAATCTATCTTTTTGTGACTAAGCTCCCCACATTCACAGCATGCATTTGAACCCTTCAAACATTGGCCTCCATGGCTCCTTCCACATTTAGGGCACACATCAATAGGAGCCACCCCACCAACATCTTGAGGCCTTGGGAAGTCATTGGAAAACCCCATATTAGTAGCATGAGAAGGGCCTTGGCCTTGATAAAAATTAGCACCCTTTTGGAATTTACCCTCAAATCGGGCCCTCTTACACTCATGCCCCCTTTTCTTCTTCAATTTATACTCCTCCGTTTTCTCGGCATAGATCATCAACCGAGACAAGTCCATGTCACTAACTAGCATGGCGGATCAACATTCTTCATTTATCCAGTCAGAGACCCCCATCACGAACTTATTCATCCTAGATCTAGGATCGGCCACCAAATGAGGAGCACTTTGAGAGTTGATTAAACTTGAGGGCATACTCCCTCAAACTCATAGCACCTTGTTTTAAGTTCATAAACTCAACTAACTTTGCTTCCCTAAGCTCAAGAGGGAAAAATCGATTAAGGAAAGTAAATTTGAACTCCTCCCAAAGTACCACATTACCAATTCCCTTTTAACCCTTCCATTGATCATACCATATTTGGGCTATCCCTTTGAGAGGGTACGCCGCCAACTTTGTCTTTTTGTTCGGCCCCAACATCTATAATATTTAAGATTTTGTAGACCTCATCAACTAACTCTTGTGGATCTTTATTCACCTTTGACCCATGATCGGAGGATTCATCCTCATGAAGTCTCTTAACCTAGCTCCTGGGTCGTAGCATGAGGGGCTTAAGCCCATTGATTGACTTGGTTGTCCATCTTTTTGGCAAGCATAGTGAGAGTATCCCGAAGCTCACCATTGGTAGGTTGCTTCTCCGGAGTTTGGTCCCGTCTTCCTCTAGTGTTTGGCATGATCTAGAATAGCAAAGAATAATTTTTAGGGGGGAAAAAGCTCACTAAACTCTATAGCATGACATAGAACATGAAGAAGGGAAACATTTCCTAAAATGTCTCACAGCCTCCTACTCATAGTCATGATGTGCATCATAACCATGAATAGGACTCCAATCGACCTGATGTGTTAGACTCTCATGATTTATCAACGTAGTGCTCTGATGTCAAGTTTGTCACGTCCCAAGCCTACGGTCTAGATGTGACAAATGGGGAACCTGGAAGAACCCCAAACAAGCCTCTTAACTTGTCATTACACATCATTGGTCTCAGCAACATATGAAAACTACATAAAAGAGCATGAATATGGGCAAAGAGTCTAAGGTAAAAGCTTGCACAATATCATAGTCAAGAGACAAGTATCAAACTCATATCATAGATACATAACATGTCCAATAACCACCTCTACTACATAGATAAGAGCGGGGGCCAAGACAAGTAACCAGGCTCACCCTCATAGTCAAATAGAACTTAAAGAAGAATTCCTCAATACATAACAAGAGAGCGTAGACTAAGGTCCTAGAAGTGGAGGACTCACCAACTAGCTTGAGTAGCACCAAACTAGCCATGTGGAGAAGGATGATCAACTTGGGCTTCGGTTCCTACATGGTGTATCATGTAAGCAAGAGTTTGCATTAGTACGTTTAGATGTACTAAGTATGTATGATGCAATGCAAAAATGTGTAATATTAAGCAATAGGAATAATATAGCAATATGGCATGTGTGATTAATGCTTAAGTAAAACATGCTTTAGTAACTCATGCTCATGTAGGATATCATATGTGTAGAAGAGACCAAGCTAGCTATTCAACGTACAAACCCCTTGATGGTTGTGTGGCACAAACCCATCACATGGTTGATCACATCCTATCAGCACAGTGGTATATTACAAACCCCTCACATGGTTGATGAGTACATACCCCCACCATGATTACCCCGGCTCTTATCCCCCCAGATCGGGTATGGTTTAATCAACACTTTATATAGAGTATATCATATACTTAAGCTCGTTTCATCATCATATAGTCATTCATATCATATCTCATGCTATGGACCATCAACTCCTCAAGAAACCACATCCTAACATTTTATCAAACACTTAAAGGGTGTGTAATGCTAGTATAAAATCATTAAATATAGAGATGAAATCATTCAAGAAAATCCACTGTGAAACCATCAATCAACACCTTGCAACACCCTCAAGCAACATACATAAAAAATCCTTCCTCAAATCTTACAATAGATCAAAAGTTTATAGCTCAAAACATAGCAAAATAGTAATTAATTTACAAAGCTTTATACATATTGTGCTGTGAATGACATAATAAGCAAGACCTACTTGTAAATCAACTTAAATCATGCACTTTGAGTAAAAAGATGTTTGGGTATCATGGGTGAAAGGAACCCATGAAAGAAAACCACATACGTTAGCTTAGAGATGAACTTGGTGAAGATGGGAGATGGAAACTTGAAACTTGAAGAAGAACCTTGAAGGAGACCCTTTGATTGGGATGAAGATTTGGGACTTGAATTTGGGAGTGAAAATATGGCTAAGTGTTTGACTTAGTATTGGGAAATATTTAGGATGATATGAGGGTGAAATTTGGCTAAGTATAGGTAAAATCACGTTTGGGAACACTTAGGCCCAACACTTACAAAATTTTGGACGAACTTAAAAAATACACTGAAATGGAAAACTATCGTGTCGCGCCAGCATCGCGTAGTGCTCACTAGAAATAGTCACGTATATAATTGATAATCTTTCGCTCTTAATCGAAGTTAGAACCTTTTCACCTAATTTTGACCCCTTAAACAAGAATATGAAGTCGGATTTTCAAAATAACAAATGGATTTTGAGACATATGGAATTTAAAATTCTAGGCATTCAAAGGCACATTTTCAGGCACTTTTTGGGTTCATTTCTATTTTCCCAAGATGATTGAGACTTTGAAGTCAACCTCACAATTAACGATCACGAAGCCTGCGGGGAATATGAACTTTTCTACCTTGATGAGAACGGCATACAATATCCCCACAGGCTCCTTCACTATTCTGTCAGCTATCAACAATCGCATATCTATTAGAGTAGGGGATCCCAATCCAAACATTTTGAATACTGTAAGAGGTGCTAAATTGATGCTGGTGCCTAGGCCACACAATGCCTTTGAAAATTTTACATCTCCAATAGTGCAGGGTATGGTGAATGCTTTGGGATCTTCATTCTTTTGCTCCGAGGACCTTATTTCTATCGCACTACAATGTTGAAGCTCTTGAGAGAGCTCTTGGCTCACTGTCCTTTTCTTCATCACCAAGTCTTTCATGAAGTTTTCATACTTGGTTATCTTCTCCAATGCCTCAAAGAGAGACATATTGATGGAAAACTTCTTCAACATAGAGATGAATTGCTGAAACTTACCTTCCTCCTCCTTTTTCTTGAGTCCTTAAGGGGAAAGGAGGGGGAGGTCTAGGTATGGCTTTCAATTTTTATTGCGTTAGCACCTCATCACTCACCCCGTCTTTGGTGCTAGAATCTCTACATCCTTACTATCAACTATCTCCTCGCAACCTCATCATCATCAATTAGAATCAGTGAGTTAATGCTCTGCTTGCTGCCACGTGTCGTAACTGCTATACACTTCCCTTCATTCTTTGAATTTTACACTATGTTGCTGGGCAATGTTCAATCGAGTCAAAATCTGACCAAACTGTAAGGATCCATACTTTTTACGACTTCAATGGAGCTTGAAAATTTGGTTTCGGAATGTGTTGGACCAAAGTGATGTTTCATTGAAGCCTTCACAATCTGTGTGGTGCTTTACAGAAAATGTGGAGCCTCCTTGAAGTGATTCTTTGCCTTGTGTGGGGGTTTGAGGGCCTTAATGTGAAGTTTGAGACTAAGGCATATGACACTTAGACCCCACATGGTCCATGTAAGGCCACACCAACCATGTGGTGGACTATATGGTAGCGTTACAATTGAGACTGCACAATTTTGAGCCTAACACAAGTCACATGGCCCCTCTCACAGATCATATAGTGCTTCACGATCCGTGAGGCCCTTTAATATAGGTATCGGAGTGGAAATTTTTGAAGTTGGTTCATCACCTTGGAACTTCGTCGTGGAGAATTTTCTAAGTGAAGTGGTACGGCGGAGTAAATGGACCGTGTGTCTTGGTATGATCCGTATAACCCTTCCATATTGGTGACTACATTTAATTTTACTAACTATGGGATTACGGCGTCGAACTTTCGTCAAGTTGAATTTTTCAATGTGTTGGACCACGAGCATGTATACGGTCCGTATAATGTCTCACGGACCGTATGCCCCCTCCCTGAGACCTTGACTTCAATGTTTCTACTCGTTTTATTAATGGCATTTTCATAATTATAGTTAATCCTTAGGATCTTTTGTGACTTTATATGCTACCTAAAGAATTTCAAATGACCTATACTTTATTTCTCTCTTTCAAATTCATTCCTACACTTAGAATTATATTGAACTCTCCTTAAGAACTCTCTCAAAGTCTATTATGAAGAATAAGCTTGGGGATAAAGGGAAAACTCTTTTCTTCATCAAATTTCTTTTTGAATCTTCCAATATGGGATTGACTCTTGGTTCTTTTCAACCAAGAAGACCCAAACTCTTTTCACTTGAATTTCAAGGAATTTTTCTTACTTTGAATATGAGTTTTAAAGATTATTATTTAGTGAATTCAATAAAAGTGTGGGATGTGCTTTATTGTTGATTTTAAGTTGATTTAAGCTCTAAGTTGATTTATGCGATTATTATGAATATTTGAATATGCATTGTCCCGTTAAAGTTTGATTTAAGCATGGCTAATCATTATTATGATTTGATTGTGAACTCAAAAAATAAACTAGAAAGTTAGAAATTGATAGGTAAATGATAGAAAATATAAAATAGATAGAAAACATACATTACTTCAATACAGATTAAGAATCTTAGAACAAGTTGAAATTGAGGGTTAAATTGGGCTCAATTGAGGATTTTTTTGATATGGTTAAGACTTGAATGGCTTGAGATTGAACTTAATTAAAATTATCCTCCGTTCAACCCAAAATATTAAGCGGGTTGGATTGATTTACCTACATTTGGGCTCATTTTGACACCCTTAATTTTACTTACGAGTTTGCTTGGATTTCATCTTATATTGTTGATTTTGGATTGAATCTATATTATAAATTGCTATTCACATATCATTCATGGCATATCCATTCATGAACATTGCATTTTATGAAAATTATGAAGTGGGTTAATCCCTCATGTGTTTTATGAAAATGAATTGGTGGGTTAAGCTCACTCATATGGTTATGACAAGAATATGATCACTTAAATGTCTATGATATAGGTTCTTTGAGCATTTTGGATGTTTACACCGCATGTGATATTGTGAATGGGCTATTCCTATATATGAAAGTATGATATGAAATGTGATTTGGCATTTGAGCCCAAGTATGAATTATTATGAATGATGTTTGGCTTTTAACTGCAAGACTACATTGAAATGATTTGATAAGACTTACATCTCTTTTGAAAGCATGTATACAGATATGCATTCTTATAGGATGATTTTTTAGCACCAATTGATTGGGCATGTTAGGGCTATCCCCAAGGGTCATTTCCCTTTCCTTAAACTATGTACCAACCATAGGTATGTGTTGATGAAAATCCTATCCAAAATGGGGGTGCCCATAAAGAGAAGTATAATGTCATATGAAAATCCTGTCTGCAATGGGGGAGCCCGGAAAGAAGGTTGCTTCTCCGAAATGGGGGTACCCGTAAGGTTAACTATGGTTTACCTTTGTAAAGTAGACCACCCTTTTACAAATGTGGGGATTACATCGGTATTCCAAGTAATACTCGCTTGGTCTTACATATGTCGGTTGAGGCCACATCCCCAACGTTATATGAGCAGTATTGCATTTCATGCATCATGAAGTTCATGGCATATTGTTTTACAACTTTTCTTTAGATATATATACTAAGTAATTTGCATTGCATACCCGCATACTTAGTACATTCAAACATACTATCGCATGATCATGCTCCCATAGTACCTCTCACTTTGAGGATAAAGCGATCTGTGTTAAATATAAAACCTAACCATAGGTTAGGGTCAAATCCCAAGGGAATATAGAGTTTTGCCTCTTTGATTCACCAACAACCAATTCAAGCATAAAATAACTCAACTCTCAAGAAGGGGGGTTTGCAATGGTAATTCAAAAATAAAACTATACTAATAAGATCTAGAGACAACAAAATTGGAGAGCAACTTGGAAAATTGTGATCTCTATGATTCACTAACTCAAACACCCTGGATAACACAACTTAAAGTAGGACATCGCATGCAGGACGATAACTTAAGTTCTTTCAACCCTTAGGCAAAGGCGAAGGTTGAATATCACTATGGCGCTTGGATGACTACCATAATGTGCCAAACTAACCATTACCTATTGTCCCAGTCAATCTCTCCTTGGCCGGGTTTGATTGATTAGACGAGAATACATCAATCAAATTTTGTCACCCATTTCCTTTTCCTATTCATCACTACCTTGATCGGGATCATGACACTAGGTGGGGTTTAATGTTAGCCACCATTAAACAACAAGCTAAAGGAAAATGGATAATACATGCAAATGCCCAACTCAAGAAGTGCAAATAATCTGGGTTATAAAGCTAGCTACTCATGGTTCCCACAATCCCAAGTTGTTGGTTTAGCCACTCATGCTTGGGCACACAAATCAACAACGAAATTAAAAGACATAGAAGATTTCTTACCCAAAGCAAAATGAAGAACAATGTAACCCTCTTTGAAATTAGAATCACAAGCTTAAATGATGAAACTAATACACAAGTGAATCTAAATCCTCAAATTTGAGTCTCAAAGTAAAAACCTAAATTTTTTCTCTAAAACCCTCTCTACAAACTACTCTAATATAAACAATATTCTAAGAACAATGAAAAAGATCTCCCAAAAATTTCCTCCTATTGCTCTAACTTATACTATTTACAAAATGATTGTTAAAATAACTAAAAAATCTTATTGGCGTCTGCTACAGCTCGTAGCAATGGCTCGTAGGGTGAACTACGAGCCGTTATCGGGCTTTTGTAGTCAGCACATGGCATTTGGGACTTCACTACTACAATCCACCTCTACGAGTCGTAGTGTCGTCTACGACTTATAGTGTCTTCTCGTAGTCCACTCTTACATTTCTTTGTCCAATTTTAATCAACACTGTAAATTGCTACGAGGCCCCCTTAAATGAATTGTAGAGAGGACTATGACTGGTACCTTGAGCTCATATGGCTGAACTTCAAATTCTCAGATTTTATCTTTAGAAATTGTTAATTGCTACAGACAACACCTACGACTTGTAGCTTGGGCTACAACTTGTAGTGTGACTCGTAGTTCCTAAAAATCAACAAAATCTGCCACTTTTCCTAAAATCAAGCCAATCTGTATTTGCTGCAAAAGTAAATATAAAAACACATAAAAACCATAAAAAGTAGCATTGAGAACCCTCAAAATCTCATGTTTTAGGTACCAAATGTGTTGCATTTTGACAGCAGATCAATACCCTCAAAATCTCATGTTTTAGGCCCTAAATATGTTGTATTTTGACAGTACATCAACGCACTCAACTTAGAATTGTTGCTTGTTCTCAAGCAACGACTCAATCTATATAGATAATAAAGTAACACATAGCAATTAACTCAGTGGCATATATCATACTCAACATGTACCCATAATAGCATTTTAAAAACATGATCATGTAGCTACTAAGCAAACCACAACATATTGACTCATTTGACAATCCAACTATGACAAGATAAGGAGCATCAACTATCCACATTCTCTAAACAGGTCAAATGCTAACCTTGCAATGCAAATGCCCTCACAGAAAATAAGTCCCTTCTTAAAACTCAAAATGCATTCAAAAGTTACTCATGGGACTGTGTAAGCATACTCACTCTCATAAATGAGATTCATGTATGATAACCAATACCATAGGCTTGCCCATATACTTACAACTTGGACTGTTGATCAATTTGACTAGGATCACTTCAGGACTTTATAGGCTTGTAAGGTAGGCTCATTTCATAATAGAATGATTATTCGATCTTTTTTGTTCTTTGTAATTTGTATGATGATTCAGTAAAAATTTCTTGCTGATGTGGCATTTTGGTCATTTAGTAACTAAAGACTAATTTGAAGTACGCTTTTCAATACTTTCACCTTAACAACTCAATCATTCTCAACTTATCCTCCCTTATACTTCATTTTCAAGCTTTCCGGGTATTTTCTCATCATTTTCAAACTAAATTTTCTTTTTCAACTCATACCAAGGCATCGTTTTCTCTTTTTCTCTAACTCGGTACATGGCATTCTACTCTTTCTTTTATTCCCAACTCACCATCTCATTTTTGCTATTATTCCACAACATAGGCCACCCTCAACTTAGAGTTTTAGCCTAAGGTGAAGTACACAATATCCAATCCCCAAACTAGGACCACTTTTTGTAGCCACCCTCAACGTAGGCTTTTTTCCTCAATCAAGGTTCACAATGTTCAAGGATAGGCCAGGGCTAATATCAATGTATTTCACTAGATAAGGTTAGCCTGCTTAGTATTAAGAAAGAAAAAGGGTCCATGTAAGGCTCAAACATTTGAATCAAGGGATAAACTATTTCATGTGGTTGGTCATTTAGTCAAAAGTGGACTAAATCAAAGAACAAGGACCTGTGATCCCTTTCTAATCCATACAATCTCTAGTCCAACTCAAAGTAACAAGGAAAGTTCTGAATCAATACACAATGCATGAACACAACAAAATTAGCTCGCACCTACATGACATTGAAGACATAACCAACCAAGACTCATATAGATTATGCTTCAAGCATCAACTTGTCTTCATTTAATCAAAACAAACATTGCTAAACCATTCAAACATGCATGTTCGCAAAATAACTGCAAATTAACAATAATTTTCAAAGTTACCAATTTTTCCAAAATTTTTCATAAACTATCAAAGCAATATACATGCCAAGAGTTTAATCACTACATACTAAAAAAAATATCTACAACATCTAAAACATGTCGGTTCAACACAAAATAAATTATCCACGAGACAAAAGAACAAACGCAAGGAAACCTCGAGATCAAAAATTGGGATAGCTATGGACTTAAAAGCTACTCAGACTTCACCCTAGTCCATAGCTACCCATACCCTACCAAAAATAGAGTACTTTGTCCTCAAATGTACAAGGAAAAAATAGCATAAGAATAAGGGCTCAAAAATCAAACATGAAATGGTGCCTAAGCACCGGTCTCCGACTATGCATGAGTATCTCCCTCTTGCGGGGAAGTTTATGTTGCAGGCATGCTGGATGAGCCAATGCCCTGCAATTGCTCAAGCTCCAGGGCTCTCCTCAACTTCTCTTTCTCCCTTGATGTTCGCAAGATGAACCCAGTAAGCTCCTCATCCAGCTCTTTATCACCCTCGGAGGTCTTCTGCTGCTTGTGCCCCTCCTCTGTATCAGCATCCGGTGTCTTTCTGGGACCATGCGTTGGATCCTTCACAAACATATCAAACAACAACTCATCTACAGGTGTAGACTCAGGAACTATGATTGGAGCCACTGGTGATGTAATCAAGTCATCCTTGAACTTCATCGACTCTCGACGAAAGGCTAACAAGTCCGCAGTTCGGGCCTTGGCAAGTCTCTTCAGCACTTGCTCCTCGAAGGCATCGACGCGAGCATCCACCGTAGAAATGTGCTGATCAATTGTAGAAGTGGTGAATGCCTTGTATGTATCCTCAGACGCCTGAACTGTCTGCTGGATCCAGGGCTTAATCTTACTCATGACCTGGGATCACTGAGCCTCAGCCTGTGATGATCTGTGATCCGTATCCTGAAAAATAATAGCAGACATAATGTCTTCAAGAGTAATATGTGATGTAAATGGCTCTTGTGCAGGCGCAGCTTAATGGGACCCATCTCAATATCGATTGTCGCAAGCTGTTGTGGTCCCTCATCAGTAGTGGTAGCAGCTGGGGTAGTAGTGGAGACAACCGTCGAACTCTCGGCCTATGGCTCAGGCATAAATGTCTTAGGTATGAATGTCTCAGGCATGGGAGGAGGCAATGCCCGTTGAAGTTCCGATTTTCATCATCCTTGATCCAGTTAGGGTCCATGGTGTGAAGGGTGCCACCAGAGGGTTTAGCTGAAGTAATAACTCCACCTTTGCCTCTATACATAACATATCTATAAGTATGGGGAAAAGCATACAGGTAGTCCTCTTGAGCGCTGACTCGTGGATTTAGTCAGCTATTTGGTGTGGCCAATCGATGTCATAGCCAGTAAGATGCTAGCTACCAGAACAACTCGCTCCAATGTGAGAACATTATCTATCAACGTGGGTTGGATGTGAGATTTGGCAATAGCCTACCAAAACTTATCGAGAAAGGACTCTGAATGCATCGTGACCCATGCAGACTCTAGACCATGCTCAATAATCTAGCTCGCCACCCATCTCGGCAGCTCAGTTCACTAGTCCACAGTCTTGGAAATAACAACTTGTCTAATTTGTCTAATCCGCTGATCAGACTCAGTTGTAGACTCTGGTGCTCTGTATATAGGACCAAACTGTACACAATAGATGGTTTCCTCTGATATGTACACCCGTCAGCTTCTCACCAACACCTCTCGTAATTTGGGCTCCTCGAGAGGCTTTTTCTTCTTAGAAAGATCCTTCCGTATGGTTGTTGCGTAGGACGCGTAGAATTCTTGCACTAGTGCTGGAGAGTAACGATCTATCCTTTTAGTTAACCATTAAAGCGCATGTTGTTTCATGGCCTCTTTAACCCCAAGGACATGGCTCAACCTTGTATCAATAAGTTGGGGCTCCTCATAGAATGATCGCACTGTCTTCCCTTGCCCCTTTCTCTGTCAGCTGTCATCATAAATTTTATTCATCCCTTCGATACCCCACCGATATGTTTTAGGATCCAGTAGCGCTGAAGTGGAAGAGGACTATGCAACCTCCCAGCTTTGAGAATTTTCCTTAGAACTAGACTATGTGTGTATAGGAGTCATCTGCGGAGAACTTTGCTCAGACCTGTCCTGAGTTTCCTCCTCATTAGACTAGGAGGTACTATCTACATTCACTGGTGTCAGAGCAGTTCATGTAGCTGTGCTAGTTTGAGATCCCTGTGCCTCTGGATGTTCATTATCTAAAGAATCGTCAATAAGCTTCCTTCTAAGAGCTCTGATTGCTCCTTTTCTACTCTTGGGGGCCATGATATCTGAAAAGAAGCATAAGCAAACATGATCATCCCCAAAACCTTCAACAAAATAAAACAAAAACTAAATAAAATCAACACTACATCAGTTACAGGTGGCAGGTACGAGACCCTGGTATGACTCGTAGTGGAGACTACAAGTCATAATATAGCCTCGTAGTCCACAAGTGCATTTAAACCGAAACTAGGTACAGGACATAGTTATGACTCGTAGGCTTGACTACACATTGTAGAAAGGTCTCATACAAGGTTTTAGTTTACAAAATTTAGCATAGGCTTAAGTCCACGAGATCCCACTATGGTTCGTAAAGAGAACTGCGGCCCGTAGGTGGGTCTCGTGTGGTAAGTTTCAAGGTTCTGAAGTCACTATCATTCTCTACAAGAGGTAGCTACGACTCATAGATCCTTCTACGAGTCAGACTCTCGTATCAGGGAATAATAGGTACTTGAAGTACCTATCAATTCACCATACAACTTCAAGAACAATGCAACTAAAGTTAAACAGCATCGAAGCAAGTTTTCATCATTCAAAACATGAGCACAAAATAACCCATAACCTTATTATGTCATTCCATCAAAATCTACCCCATTATAACACCATAACAATCAATACACAATTAATCACTAATTCCACAATGCATTCAAAAATAAACTCATGTACTCATTCCCCAAACATTTAACACCATCACTCAAACTCATACACACAGATTTAGGGAATTAATCACAAGCATACCAAGAATTCATCAACCCCACAACTTTCAATATAATCACCATACCCAATAAATAATATCATGCTACTATGATTTTGCAAATCAATCAATAATCACAACCCAATATTATGCACTTAATCAACAATACCTAGCATAGCATGACCATTAAATCAAAATAACAAGGACAATTTCTATAACTAGGGTTAATTTCAATGAATCATATTTGATAATTTCCCTAATTCCTTCTCAATGGCATCATATCACACAATAAATAGTCAGGGCAACAATTTCAACCACATGCTCATTCAGTAAATTCAATGTAAACTATATTGTGAGAATTAAAATTAACCAAGAATCATACCATAGGAGATAATAATGAAGGTTGAATAAAATGAGAGGAAAGTGGGTAGAAAAAAACCCTAGCCAGAGTAGACTCGCCGGAAAATATGGCTAGAGATGGGAAAAGTGATAAAAAATACTTGGACGGAAAGATTAGGGATAAATTTTGGTGATAAGGGTTGTAAGTTGGGGTGAAAAATGATTTTGACCCCTTTTAAAAGGTTACCGTGCTAACTTTAAATATCCCCTGAGTCGGGTTATAAAACTCCGACTACGGGTCGTAGGTCAGGCTACGGGCCATAGATCCTGGTCTCGTAGGCCACTCAACACTTAGAAAAAATTTGAAATCATACCTGGGCACTACGAACCTCATTTACGACTCGTAGTATGGACTATGAGTCACAAATTTGGCTCGTAATGTGAGTGACAACTTCAAGTAATCATTGTTATCCTCTACGAGGCATGACTATGAGTCATAGTGTGCACTATGGCTCATAGGTCTGGTCGTAGAGGCTGCTTCAAATGTCATTCTTGCATTTATTTTTCACTTTGTTTAACACTTACACAATTTTCTCAAAATGCACCATCATACCAGCATACAATCCGTTCAGTGTCTAAAAACAAAAATCAACACAAAATTAAAATACTACCTAAAACATTTACAAATTATCTATAAAATCAAAAACAAACAAAAGCATTAAAATCTCTTGGGTCGCTTCCCAAGTAGCGCCTTGTTTAACATCGTGGCAAAACTTAGTCATCTTGATTCATCAAAATTCCTCAACATCCCACACTTCACTTTTGAGTTCATTAGGGTGCTTTATAGACTAACATCGAAAACCACTTTTGCATCATTTATCCTAAACCTGAGTTTATCCGAATTCGTATCCACCAGGGCTCTCCCTGTGACCAAAAAATGGCCTTTCCAAAATAAAAAAGACCTCAAAATTGACCTCACAATCAAGAATCACAAAATTCGTCGAGAATATGAACTTATCCACTTTGACTAGCACATCGTAGAGTATTCCCTTCAGCTTCTTGATTGTACTATCCGTCATTAATAACCTCATTCTTGTCGGAGTACATGAACCCAAACCAAGCTTTTTAAACACAGAAAGAGGCATCAAATTTATACTTTCTCCCAAGTCACACAATGTTCTTGCAAACTCAACAATGGCGATGGTACAAAAGATGGTATATGCACTAGGATCCTCCCATTTTTGGACTAAAGAATTGGTCATAATGGTACAACAATGTTGTAGCTCTTGCGAAAGCTCTTGGCTCATTGTGTGCTTTTTCGTCACCAAATGCTTCATATATTTAGCATACTCGGGCATCTTCTTAAAAACTTCAATAAGAGGAATATTGATGGACAATTGTTTCAACATGGATAGAAAGTGTTTGAACTTACCATCCTTAGCGTTTTGCTTAAGCATTTGGGGAAAAAGATGGGGAGGTCTTGGGAAATTCTTGTTAATGTCTTGCTCCTTCACCACTTCATCTCTCATCTCATTGTTAACCAAACCTTCTTCCTCAACCTCAACTTTGTCATCAGTACTCTTTTAACAATCCTCATTCACAACCACCGGCATTGGATGGTCAATGCTACTCTTTCAACTCCTTGTCATAACCGCCATGCAATGTCCCTCATTCTTAGGGTTTTGGATCGTATTACTTAGAAAGGTACCTTTTGGCATTGGTTTAATTGGGAGGACACTTTACCAAATTGTTGCTCTAATTGATTGATGGCTACCAAAAGAGACTATCTTTTGGTTGATACATGAAATATCCAATTTTATCCCTTTAAAAGTCACATCATGGTTTTTTCGCTTTGTTCAACAATTTGTCAAACATTTCATTGATCCTTAAATTGCTAGAACTGGCTTCACGGTTATGAGGAGATACATAAGGACCATTTCTATACCCATCTCTTCGTCCCCACTTGGCTTCTAGCACCCTATCTCTTTCAAAATAACCACTATGGTTATCTCTATATGCACCCTCTCAGTTATATTTTTGACCTTGATTTCTGAAACTTTGATGCTAATCGTCCAGATTAGACCTTAGGGCGTTGTTCTGAAAACCCACCACTTGATGTCTAACATAGCAAGCATCTTCATCATAATATGACTCACCATAAATGGGCATTCATGGAGGTTGGTGGACTACTGCTTGAACACTTTCTTGAGTTCGTTTCACCACCAACTCCACACTAGTCTGGAGTTGAGCAAGTTGTTGGATGATATCATCATTGAATTTTTCTTGCTCCGAACTAACACTCACCGCACATGAGCTTCTTGTAGTAGCTCTCTTCCTTTGGCCCCATGCTCTATTAATCTTAACTACTTCCTCCATCCTTTCTGCTATCCTTGTGAACGGTTGATCTAGAACATTGAACCATTGATCTTAGAACATGCCTCCCATGATGGTATCGGCACATGCTTGACTATTCTCATCAAGAACACGATAGAAAATTTCTACTAAGGCATCATCCATGATCTTATGGTCTGGAACCATTCTAAAGCATTTGGTGAACCTCTCCCATATTCTACTAATAGAATCACTTGGCAATTGCTCAAAGTTATTGATTTAATCCCTATGTTTGAGCTTTTTGGACCTTGAAAAGTATCACTCTAAAAAGGCTCTTTGAAAATATGCCTAACAGGGATTGAACTCTGTGGGAGTTCTGACAACAATATTATTGCATTACCATTAAGAGATAGAGCAAACACACATAACCCGATAACATCCATAGACAGATTCTGTGTACCCATCACACTTTTACACATAAATGCAACATTATGAAGATGATTATGAGGATCCTCAGTAGGTAACCCTGCAAACAAACCACAATTCTGAAGCATTTGGAGTAATCCACTTGACACTATGAACTTAGTGTTAGCAGGTAGTAGTGGAAACGCTATAGCACCTGTGACGTCCGTGGTCATAGGGTTTAATCGATATTGATTCCAATCATATGCATTTTTGTTGAAATCCCTATGGTGTGGCCTATTTTCCCTTGGTGATTGATTCTTCTCTCTACCAGCATCATCATCATTTTGCTCCATGGCTTCATTAACCGCAATATCCATATTTTCTTCGCTCATTCTCCTTTCAACACGTTGGATGTCAAGATTAATTGAAGCTAAGGGTTGTCCTTGGCTCCTTGTGTTGGGCATACACCTAGATACCCTGCAAAAGAAACTAAGAAACAAAAACAAAAACAAAAGTAAAATAAAAGAGAACTAAGTAATTAACACTTGAATTAACTGCTAGTGAAATCAATTCAAATCCTTGTTGTATTCCTTGGCAACAACGCCATTAGTTTTTATCATGCTCAAACAGTACCTCTCACTTTGTTTATAAAGTGATCGTTGTCAAATATAAAACCTAACCGTAGGTTAGGGTTGAATCCCAAGGGAATACGGGGTTTTGCCATAGATCACCAACACCCAATGCAAGCATCAAATAACTCAACTCTCAAGAAAGGGGGGCTCACAATGGTAATTCGAAAAAAAAAACTATACAATAAGACGTAAAGACAATCAAATCGGAGAACAACCTAGGAAACTATGTTTTCCATGATTCACTAACTCAAACACTCAGGATAACACAACTTAAAGTAGGATATTGCATGCAGGATGATAAGTTAAGTTCTTTCAACCATTATACAAAAGTGAAGGCCGAATTTTAGTATGGCTCTTGGTCGGCTACCATAGTGTGCCAAACTATATTACCTATTGTCCAAGTTAACCTCTCCTAGGCCGGGTTCGGTTGATTAGATGAGAATACATGCATCAAATTTTGTCACCCATTTCCTTTTCCTATTCATCACTACCTTGATCGGGATCATAACACTAGGCGGAGTTTAATATTGGCCACCATAAAATAACAAGCAACATGGGGGAAAATGAATAATGCATGCAAATACCCAACTCAAGAAGTACAAATAATCCAATTTATTAAGATAGTTATTCATGGTTCCTACAACCCCAAGTTATGGGTGTAGCCACTCATGGCTTGGGCACACTAATCAATAATGAATTAGAAGACATGGAAGATTTCTTAACCAAACAGAAAGGAAGAACAATGTAACCCTCTTTGAAATTAGAATCTCAAGCTTGAATGATGAAATTAATCCACAAATGATTCTAAATCCCCAAATTTGAGTCTCAAAGTAAAACCCTAAGATGAGACTCGATTTTTTGACTAAAGTTGGAGATGTCAGATTTCATCCCCTTCAATGTCTCATCCTGAGCATCAGCTTTCTTTAAGAGTCCATCGAACATCTCCTCATTTCGCGAACTACCAGTTCCACAGTCATGATTTTGTGGTGCACATATTCTATAACCATCTCTGCCTCCCCAATCAGCATCCTAGGCCTTGTTCCTATCATAGCATCCTTCTTGATTATTTTTTCTGAAATCACCATCTCTATTAAAGTTTTGACCTTGGTTTCCTTAACCTTGGCACCAATAGTCCTGATTGGACCTTTTGGACATTGGACCGAAAACCCTCGATTTGATCAGTGACAAGCAAGTCCTCCATAAAGTAGGGTTCCTCATACATAGGTGCTCGTAGAGGCTAATTATTTACTACAGTCACACGCTCTTGGGTTTGCTTCATCAATAACCCTATATTAGTACTAATCCTAGCTAGCTCTTGCATCATCTCCTTATTTATGTTTGCCTGCCCAAAATTAGTACTAAGTGAGAAAGAGCTCCTATTCGTCGACTTGTCTCTTTTCCCCCTCCTCCCATGTATTGTTCACCTTGACATCTTTCTCCAACTACTAGCTATAACCAAAAATGGATAATATAAAAATGAGCCTTCCGTGCAACAACTTGGCGACTTTTATCCAAGATCTGATAGAGGATTTCCACCAGGACATCATCAATGATCTTATGGTCAGGGACACTCCTTAGACACTTTGTAAAACTCTCCCATATATTGTTGATCGAATCACTAGGTAATTACTCGAAGTTGTTGATCTGATCTTTCAACTTTAGCTTCTTCGTCCTAGGAAAGAACCTCTCCAAAAAAGTCTTTTGCATTTCCACCCAGTTGGTGATTGACACCTGTGAGAGCTCGAATAACCATAGTGTTTCTCCACTCGTTAGAGATAATGGGAAGACACAGAGCCCTACGACATCCATGGACAAACTCTGACTCCCCATCATACTGTTATAGTAGAAGATGATATTGTGTAGATGGTTTCCTCAAGTAGTGGTAGGTTATTATTATTGTTTGCATTAAGTGATGGATTCATGGCATCATTTTCAACATTGTTCACACTATTCTGGGTGATTCTTCTATGTGTCTTCTTGGTCTTTGGGGCAAATTGAGTCAATGAATTGCCTCGACTATGAATGTTGTGCATACACTACAACTATACACTAAAACAAAACAAAAACAAAACAAGAAATGTAAAATATGAAAAATAAGGATTAATTTCCAAATTACTCAAAGTAAGCCAATCTAAAATCCTTATTCCCCAGCAACTGCGCCATAATATTGATGTCGCCCAAATTATACCTTCTTTTTGAAGGTATATACGATCCTTATCAAAATATATAACCTAACTGAGCTTAGGGTCGATCCCATAGGGAATATGGTCTAAACCTAGAGTAATTACGACCAAGTAGAATGAATTAACCTACTTATCTCCCGAAAAAGGGGAGGGGTATTTTGTAATTGTAGTAAGTAAACCTATTCTAGAAGCAAGTGCTGAAAAACTAGTGAGAGAAGTAAATAGGGTCTTGTGTTCCCCATGAACTCCTAACTTAGTATCACCAGATAATCATAATCTTTTCTAGTATGTAGCATGCAGAACTGTTAAGTTACGCTTAGCAAACCCTTTGATCCAGGTGAGAGGTAAATTTCTATATATGATTTGATCTATCCCAGCAGTGTGATATTACTAATCCTTGCCTTTTGTTCTAGTACAACCTCCCCTTGATCTAGTTTGTCGATTAGACGAGAGAGATAATATCAAATCCTATTAATTAATCTCTTTTTCTATTCATTGCTATCTTGATCGAGTCAATAAGAATTTGGTGGGTTCGAAGATTGGCCACAGTTAAAAAAGCATTCATAACAAAGAGAATTAATCAATACATGCATTGCACATTTTCCAAGAATTACAAATTATTCAGTTTTACCTTGTTATTTCTCCATGGTTCCCACAACCCTAGTTGTGGATTTTGCTATGCATATCATTGTAGATGAAAGAATCATGTTACAGAATATCATTATTGAACACTTAAAATGATGAAATTAAGAACAAGTAATCCTAAGGTCTACACAAGAAATCACAGTGTAATGTTTTCAATAAAAAAATCACAAATATGAAATCTCAAAAGTGTTTATCTATTCTCTTATGCATGTTCTACTAAAATGACCTAAAAAATTATTTATAATAAGTAAAATATAAATCCAAAATGAAATAGAAAAACTGGATTCGGCAGCTTCTACGGACTAGGGTATCGGCTATATAAGGAACCATGGTTCATACCAGGCTTCCTACTCCATGACTTCCGAAAACTGACTTCAATTCCATGAGGCCTTTTTATGGGCCATCGTCAGACTTATGCGCCGTGGACAATTTTGTATGACAACTCTTCTAAGACTCTTCAAAATCTAATCCTCCACGCATGACACCAATCCATGACTCATGAAATTATCTACAGCTCATCTGATAGTTCGTGGATGTAACGTTTGAAATTGGCCCTTCATTGGATCTCACTCGTGAAACCTCTGTACCGCTAGTGGAATTAGCCATGACCCATACAGTTGCCTACAAGTCCTCAAAAACTCCTATTCTATAGAATTTTCCCAAAACACCCGAATCCTACAATCCTGCAAAATAAACATAAAACCACAAAACCCACTAACACCACTCTGAGAACACACAAAATTTAAAGTCTTAAGCATCAAAAGTGTTGTATTTTTGTAGCACATCAGTGTTATGATAATTTTGGACTTTGTTTGACTTGTCGATGGACTTCAAGTTGATTTGATTTGTACACCCTGATATTATGGACTTATCTATATACTTTTGTTATTGTTTAGTTTGTCATTGACTGGGCCATTAGCTGAAATTTGGTATTGTGAGTCATGTGATGAAAATAAGTTCTGACTTATGATTTCCAAATGTTGTATACCTATATTTACGGGGGTCTTTTACAGCCTGTCGTTTCAACCACAGACCATACTTGCCCTTCGTAAGATTGGTTCAGCAACTTGGAAATCCTAAAGTTAATAGGATGAACCTATTTTACAAGTTGTAGATCCAATTACGGCTCGTAAATTGTGTAGTAATTTTCAACACGTATAGTATATTTTTCTAAGTCTGAAAATACGACCTAGTCTATGACTCGTGGTTCAAACCATAAGTGGTGACTGTTACCTCATTTCCACGAAGGTCTTCTACGGCCCATAGTCCAGTCTACGGCTCGTAAATGAGCCTTCATATTTCCTTGTGTGATTATTTTGGGTTAGGTAAATTTTCCTTTTTGCACTTTCTTGTACTCATATGTGCTTGTATTATCATGTTTACAGATATCCTGGGTCCCCAATTATGATGTGAAGATATTCAAGCCTTTCGTGATATACTCCATGATGAGCTGTCGAAGTTAGAGGATAGTATGTTGATAGAGGAGCTCAATATCCGTCGAAATGAAGACATCAAGCCACAATGCACTTGGGCGGTATCCATGTAGATTATACTAGCCCAGGCATTAGACATTACACAACACCCACCCCAATTTGAGGAGCGAGGCACAGATAGGAGCAATTCTATATAGATGATGGACACTCGAGAGGAGTCTCAATTAGGATCCCTAAATCATGATAGCTCATGCTAAGATGATGAGTCAAGATCAAAGTTTGAGGATTCGAGCAAGTCCATCATTGTTCCAGTATATGTCACTGGCCGATTGAGACATGGTACATCAAGGATATTATGGCTATCTATAAAGAGGACTTCTAGTAGGAAGATAAAGGTCGGCATACCCAGACCATATTTGAGGAGCCTCAGGTACTGACATCCAGCTTTGATGGTATGTTGATCCTCTATGACCTTATAGCCTAATATAGGCTACACTGGTTTGTTGCAGCATTGAGGAACTATTCATCGACATTAGTTCATGAGTTTTCTGTATCCTATCTTTTTGCAGTGATAGAGGCTACACCGAAGAATGCTAAACCTATTACTCACCTTAGAATGATGCAAACATTAGCATGAATGTTCCTATTGATTTGTCAGAGACCACTAACCATAGATATTTATTCGGTCCGACTATTAGGCTCCCTTGACTACAGCAAAGTTCAACTACAGATTGGGGCAGGCATAGGATGGTGCTGTTATGAGAGATATGGCCCAAAAGGCTACCTTATTGAGATAGATTGCTAGCCATATTATTGAGTGAGGCACGAGCACCAACTGGGTGTCTGGCCCCATGCTTATTATTAAGGCCTCGCTCAACTTTGCTAGAAAGATTTGGTGGGCAATGGTTTGCACATGGATCTATCCAATATATCAAGATAATACTCTTACGCCAAACCATGCATTCTTTGTTTCTAGCATCATAGCTGGCTATGAAATTAGATTTGCTCGCTGCATAGTAGAGGATATACACAAATGAGCTTCGAGGAGGTCGACATCTATTATGTTCCTATGTTTGGTTCACAGGCTATCTATGGAGGCGGGGATGGCAATAAGCCCTAATGTTGATATCATAATTGATATACAGAGGACCCAGGATACTAGCCTAATAAAGACTGATGAGAATATAGTTGCACCAAGGCAAGCACACACTCCATGGTCTAATTAGTTGAGATGTTCACCAAGCTTCCTCATCTTTAAGCTACCACCACTGTTGTTGTTAATGAGTCTGATAGGCCCTCGCAGATTGATGTTGAGATGGAGATAGGGCCTACTTCTATTTTCCTCCATTCTACTGGTGGTTGTTCCGATATGTTCTTAGCCCACAGGTATGGTCTATATATTCATGGAGTCTATCAAGGCCCTGGTACAGCGCCAACCTCAAACTAAGTCACAGTGGTAACTTGTTATAACAGATTAGGCCTTCTATTTACAAGGCCATTTCTATATCCAAGGAGTTCATGCAGGAGCACTATACGACCATACTTGAGTAGAGATTATCACTTCTACATGGTCATGTGGATGCTTTTGAGAGGTGTATGGAGGATTGCCTCAGTTCAACTAAGACTCCAGATATGACTGCCATCCGGATAGAGATCCAGTAGCTCTACGATGAGATGAGGGAAGTAGCTATAGCATCATTGATGATTTCCATGCCTACTATCATGACACTAGTACTAGACCTATTTTGAAATGAGCTCGTAGCCCTCGGCTCTAAGAAGAGGTGACATACGAGAGATGATAATCTTGAGGCTGCCTGATGATATGCTGAGAGACTTAAGCAGTAGCAGCTAAAGGTTTCTAGAATGGCCTCTATAGTAGATGAGGTGATGCGGTACACAAAGTAGATAGCATTGGGTGCTGGACCATCAGGATAGGCTGCCATAATAGAAGAGACCACCTAGTAGGTTAAGGGTGGTGGAACAGAAACTGAGACCGATGCTTAGGCACCCTATTATATTCTTTTTGACCCCTCCTTCAGGTTTTAGCATTATTTCATTGGATTGAGAACAATGGAAAGATTTTTCAATGGGGCTTTAGTATTTATATGCCTCGACGACGTCTGAGTAATCAAGCCTATATCTACTCTAACTTTTGAGTCCGTGTGGGTTTCTTTCTTGTGTTCTTTTCCGGAGGATATTTACTTTCTATCACGGCCTAAGACTAGGGCCTAGACGTAAAACGACAAATGGGAACCCGAAGGGTCCCAAATAAGCTTTGAGCATATCAATCACACATACTTGGTTGTGGAAGAAAAATAAAAGAGAACAAGAGATATAATAAAATGGGAAGCAGGATTAAGGGAAATCTTTATATTGATAAAAGCATAAAGAGTCAAGCTCATAGCATAAGTATATCATAATATCTAACAACATCTCTAACATGTAATGGAGCGGGGGCCAAGTCACTATCCAGGCTCACCCTCATAATAACAAGTGTTTAACAAAGTAAAGTCTCAAAATAGCAAAAGTATGCAGATAGTGTCCTCGGACTTCAGGACTCACCAAAGCTTATCTCCGAAGTATCGACTAGCCACGTGGAGGATGCTCAAAAGGAGCTCTGGTCCCTACATGGTAATATCATGTAGGCATAGAGTATGCATTAGTATGTCTGAATGTACTGAAGTATATGGGATGCAATGCAACAAAACGTAAAATAATATATTCAAAACGCATAGTCATAAGCAATGGATATAATATCTCAATATGGCATGCATGATCAATGCTCATAAAAAAACAAGCTTGTAAATCATTCATCTTGCACAATTATATAGCACACATTTGTTGGAGGTGACCTCAACTGACATAGACCAAGTAGCTACAACTTGTAATCTAAGGCATGACACCCCCTCGGTAAGGTAGATGGGAATGACACCCCCGGCTAGGCGTGGTCTACTTGCTAAGGTAATACAAACATGATAACATGAATAGATGGATCCACTAGTATCACAAGGGTAATAATCATAATCTTATGGTGACACATAGTTTAGAGACTAAAGACTTTATAAGGACCCATTGAGTCGAGCCCTCATTTTAAGCCTCAATCAGTACTAAGTCAAATTTCACGGAATAATTGAAATAATTATAACTTGTATAGCTTGTAAGAAACATGGAAGCATGACATGAGTACCTCTTGAAACATGCTTGACCTCTAGTAGTAGATCATAATCACACATGAACCCTTTCTTTAACATGAATGGCTCACAAGAGGTAAAATCTTGAAATAGGGCTTAACTCGATACTTGTAAAATCGTAGATACTTTTCATGAATCCAATACATTATTGAAAGCCCTTAATCATCATGAAGTCACTTGACTTGTAAATCATGTAATAAATCATCAACAACTTGAGAATTATTGACTTGGCATTTTATCAAACATATGGTGGGTTCATGATACTTGTTCAAATTCGTGCAATTCAAGAGTGAAATAAGATTAGTAAATTTAATGCAAATCAATCCACCAACATGTAGTAAAACCCTCATTTAGTGTACCTTGAGATCGATTACAAAAGCTCGTGGTAATTCATAGTTTCATAGCACAAAAATTGCATAGTCTCAATAGACAAAATCAATTCATGGTACAAGCTTGAAATAGATAGTCATGCATAATCAATCAATATTTCATGAAACCCCAACATAATTTATGTTCATAATTCATAATAAAAGATACCCATAGGTAATACAACTTGAAAAGATACAATTTTCATGAATAGGGAAGGTTGGGCTCCATGGGTGAAATGACCCAATGGATGAAACCCACATACCTTAAACCTTGACTTCTTTGAGGTAAACTTGAAGTAATATTAGAGCTTGAAATGAATCCTTGAGTTCCAAAGTTAAGCTTTAGGTCCTTAGATTTCAGTGACAGAATTGATAGAGTCTTAGAGGGCTTTAAGAGTCGGTTTTGAGAGTTATAGAGTTGGAATGGGGCTATGACCCCAATGCCCTTTGGCATATAGGAAAAACTAAGGAAAAAGTTATATCGATCAGCATCTGGTGCGCGATGCCGAGCAAACGTGATGGAGGAAATTGTTCTGCCCTCTGCCTTGGTGCGTTGCGGCCAGGGCGCAAATGCTCTCCAGAAATTAGAAATTAGCGAAAATTATTTTTTGCTATGTATGCTTTAAAATTTGAGTTATACCTATTTCCCACACAATTTTCTCCCTAATCAAGAATATGAAGTCGGATTTTCGATATCACGCACAAATTTTGAGATATATGAAAATTAAGATTATGGGTATTTCGAAGTACATTTTTGAGGTGTTTCAATATGTCCTCCTTTGGAACATTCGTCCCCAAATGTCAAACAAATATGCAAAAGAGAAGTAATCATGAAGATTTCAGCCCAACATAAATGCAACAAATGCATTCAAATATCATTTTCGAAAATCTCAACATGAATGTCAAAAATTACCATAACTTGTTAACATAAAAATCAATGCATGCAAAATGATATAAGGGCAAAAACTTAAGACTGGAAATCATATAAGGGACTCTAATTAGTACATTCGTCTTGAGTAGAGTGGAAGAGATATGCGTATCTCTTTATCATGTCTACCTCGCCTTCCCATGTGGCATTTTCAACTTGTTGGTTCCTCCAAAAGACCTTGACGGAAGCTACATATTTGTTTCTTAACTTCTTCACTTGCTTATCCAAATTCTCCACCAAGACCTCCTCATAGGTCAAATTTATCTTCTAAAATACCCAAATCATCAAAGGGCACTATGGCATTTGGGTCACCTATACACTTTCTCAACATGGACACATGAAAGACCGGATGAACCATATTCATATCCATAGGCAACTCCAACTCATATGCAACCTTACCCACTTTCCTCAAAAACTCTATAAGGACCCACAAACCTTGGGCTTAATTTTCCCTTCTTGCCAAACCAGACCATACCCTTCATGGGTGAAACTTTCAAGTAAACCCAATCACCAACCTTAAACTCAAGATCTCTTCTTCTCACATCAGAGTAGGACTTTTTTCTGCTTTAGGCTATTTTCAATCTCTCCCTTATCAACCTCACCATCTCCAAGGATTCCATGACCAAATCCAGACCTAGCAAACCATCTTCCCCACTTCAAGCCAACCAGCTGGGGATCTATAATGCTTACCATATAAAGCTTTAAAGGGAGCCATACCAATGCTTAAGTTGGCAGCTATTGTTGTATGCAAACTTAATAAGTGGAAGATGTTCATCCCAGTACCTTTAAACTCCAAAACACGATGCCTACATGATCTTACCATGTAGTAACCGGAGCTCCTATTGATTCTTCTTATGGCTAGATGGATTGTTCAAGTTAGCCTCTGATGACTCCTCCATTCCGGGGACAATGAATATTCTCTTATACTATGTTTTAAGACTATCTTTCTTTTATATATGTATTAACTATAAGGGTGAGCCCGGTTGCTTGCCTTGGCCCCCACTCTTATCTATGTAGTAGAAGTATTATTGGACATGTTATGTATTATGATTGAGCTTTGACTCACTTATGATATTCAAGCTATTTAAGTATAAATTTCTCTCTCTCCCTTTGTCCCAATTTCCCCTTGTTTATATTTCTTACGTTGTTTTACATTATTTTCGTGACCAAGGATGTATAATGATATGCTATGAGGATTGTTTGGGATCTCTTCGGGCTCCCCATTTGGTGGTCATGTCTAGGCCCTAGGCTTGGGTCATGACAAAGATAGTATCAGAGCACTAGTTGATAGACTCTCGAAGTACAACACACCCTGTCAATTGGAGTCTTATTCATGGTTATGTAGTACACCACAACTATGAGTAGGAGGCTATGAAACATTTTATAAAATGTTTCCCTTCTTCATGGTCTATGTCGTGCTTTGGAAGGGAGATAAGGTTTTCTCCTCTAACGAATGTTCTTTGCTCTTTTAGTTGATCATGTCGCTTCAAGGGAGGAGACAAAGGAAGGTAAGTAGAAGGTTTTGATTTTGATGGATCCGAGTTTCACTATTTCTTCTCTATTCTTTTAGTTGATGGTGGGGCTTCCTGTGTGCCCAAATGGTTGTGTGGATCTTTGGTGTCTATTCTCTTGGTTGGGTATATTGTTGTTAGAAAGTTCATAAGTGTTGATCCGGGTTTGTATTGCATTAGGTCTTGCTTTGTAGCTTGTTGGATTTGATGTGGTGGAATTTGATGTTGTACTATGGATGGAATGGTTGTATGCATGTTGTGTTTTCATGAATGACAGGACTCGTAGAGTTAGAATACGACTCCCTAATGAACTCGTCTTTGAGTAGGAGATTGTCAAGTTGTAGCAAGGGAGGTAGGTCCATTCTTGACTTAAGGTACAAATGGATCTCTAAGGCGTTGAATTTATCATCTTGTGAGAATTGGAGGTGTTGAACCTAAGTTGCTTTATAATAAAATTGTTGGTGGTGGTAGATGAGGCCTTGAATGTCCCTTTCCGATATTTTGGGCTTGAGGTCGTGTTTTTGGTTTGACTAGTGCACCAGTCATGCCTACAAGTCTCATGAGTAAGATCTTTAGACCCTATTCTAATAGCTTTATGGTGGTTTGGGTGATGATAATGTGGTTCGTTCCCTAAGGAGGTAGTGCATGTGAGTCATTAGAGGGTAGTACTACGAGTTTAAGGAAGAATGTTGGGTGCTAGTAGAAGAGATGGGAATTTTGGTGGTAAGAGGTTGCCTTCCTAGGTTGTGTGGTTCCAAGTGATGGTATGAAGGTGGACCTTATTAAGACAAAGGTGATTAGAGATTAGCCTAGACCTTTGACTTCATTGGATATTAGGAGCCTCTTGGGTTTAGTGGGCTATTACCGGAGATTGTGAGTAGGTTCTCTTCTATTATTGCTCCTATGACTTAGTTGACCCTATGTAAGGCCATGTTGTGACTGATGTTTTGAGTAGGGTGCTTTGATAGGTCCATGAGTTGCTATTTCTTGTGTTATATAGGATTCATGTATATGTGGGTTGATCCTTGACCCCTTCCAATCAAGGAGACCCAAAAATTATTTTCAAGAAAACCTATATGGATTTTGCTTACTTTAATTTGGGGTTTTGAATATTATGATTCCTAAAATTTTATTGATGCATGAGTAGTACTTATTTGATGATTTTAATGTGATTTAAACCATTATATGAGGATTTACTTTGGGTTTATGAAGTTATAAGTATACATGTTCCCTTTTTGAATTATTTATGGATGATAGATTACACTATGAATCTAAATATGGAATTAATTATGTTTTCACTTCAACTTCATATTATAAATGTTGGTTTTTCAATGGAGTCTTAATTACCCATGTCGTTTCCTCATTGTTCATAGCATATGCATCGATGTACATGGATTATTTTGAAAAATTATGTTATGGGTAAGTCCAATTTTGATAAAAGGTTGGTTATGACAATATTGTGATCACATATATGTCTTTAATTTTGGCTCTTTAAGCATTTTGGGTGCTTGCATCATTTTGGTATATGAATGGGTTAGTCCTATGCATGAGTATTATGACAATGAAATTATGATTTTCGCATTTGAACCTAAGTATGAATTATTATAAATGGTATTTGGCTTTTAAGTCTAATTTCTCATTGAAATGATTTGAAAAAAATGACTATTGTCGCTTTGAACGTATGTATATGTATATTATAAATATTCTTGTGGGATGACGACTTAGCATTGATGGATTGAGAGGGGAGTCTATAAGGGTTACACCACGTTTTTGTTACATAGAGTCTTGTCTTGTGATCTTAGTTGAACTTAGCTTGATGGGTTAGAGGTCTTTCGGTAGTTTGGGCTACTTGCATAGCATGGTTGTAATGAGTGTAGAACCCGTAAAGTTTTAATATGATGGTTGAGGATGGTTGATTCGTTTGGTCAATTACAATAGGATGGTCCTTTCTCTAAGATTGATCTTTGGGTTGATTTTTGTCTCCAAGTAAGGATGAAGATATTTGATATCCCTAGGTGTCTTTTCAGATTAGGAGTGAGCATTATTAGTATTAGTGGAGTTATTTGGTTGATTTTTGCATTGACTATGTCTATGGGACTCCTGAATAGGATCTTAAAATCCTACCTTGATATGTTTGTGGTGGCCTCTAGTGATGAGGTATTGATTTGTTTGGAGCTTGTGAATCATTTGGAGGTAGCATTGCTAGTCTTGAGAGATTAGAGGTTGTTTGCTAATTACATTACTTGTGAGTTGGGGGTAAGTACACCTTCTTTATTGTTAGAGGTTTCCTGCTCTTATTGTCTTTGTGGCTATGATATGAGTATGCACCTAAGTTCCCCATTGAGCCTAGTGATGTGGTTGACGCTCGAAGTAGGGTACCTATGGGTAGCCTAGCATTGTGGTAATGGTAATAAGGAGGTGACTAATGGGGTCCCTCGGTTGGCTAGATTGGAAGTTAGCTTGAGGGAAGTTGAGAATGGTAGTGTAGTGTTTTTGGTGGTTCCAAATCTTTTATTTTTGGTTGAGGAGGTCTAGTTTAAGCAAGGCCTTGATTCCGCCTTATTAGAGTTGGAAGCTTTGGGTGGAAAAAAATGGTAGAGTGGAGGTTATCTCCCAAGGGGGAGATGGTAGTTATGGTACCAAGTAGGTTAGGTGTATTATAGGTTGACAATTGAGTAGAGGATTGCGAGTCTTTATATAGTGTGGAGAGAGGTTGGTAAGGTTGCATAAGTTGGGGATTGCCTATGGATAGGGGTTTGGGTAGTCCGGTTCTTCATGCTTCTGGGTTTATGGGATGAGTTTGTAGCTCTAGTGTTGTAGAACTCTTTGAGATTGTGAGTGATATGGAGGATAAGTGACTTAGGACCCGGAGGAGGTATTGGATGGAAGGGTGGAAAAGTTGATTGATGATGTGGTGTTCGTTAAGACTCTCTAGAAGGTTCGTCTAGTCGAAAGTGTCTCTCGGGGTGCGGCCATGGAGAAGCAATGTTCATATTTCATTCTATTCAAGCTTATGATAACATGTCAACCCCTTTTTATGATTCCAAGTCTCATGTTTCAGTCCCTATGTCATTCATATGCATTCATGTCTAACTTGGCAAGTTTAAGATGATTTTAGACCTATGTTGGGATTTTGAAAATGTTGTTTTAAAGTGTGTTGTTGCATTCTTATAGGGGATGATCTCCTTATGATTATTCTTCTCTTGTACATTTCTTTGACATTCAGGTATGAATGTTTCCAAGGGGAAGATATTGAAATGACCCCACAAAGTGCCGCCAACTTCATATTCTTATTGAGGGGGTCAACTTGAGTGGGGAATGGGTCTATCTCGAATTTTAGAGCAACTATATCAAATTTCGAAAATCGCAGAAAACACTATTTAGGAGAGTCAACTTTGAAGGGGAATATCTCTTAGCACACAATGAAATGAGTGTCCCACTACCTACCAAATGACATCCCATCGAATTAGCTTTCTAACGCACTTGGTTTCACCTTATTCCGAGTTTCGATAAAGGATTTATCCCCATTTTCGTAGAACTCATTTGTGCAAAAAAATGCAGATTCCAGTGGGGTTTTCGCGTCGCCTCTGTGACGCGCCCTTGTTGTTTTTGGTGCCTGTTTTAATTTTTCGGTCCAAGAAATATAAGTTTTGGGCCTAAGGGTTCCCATACTTGAAAAGACATATAGTTAGACCTATTTCATCCTCACATAATTCTTAACATTCCCCAATATCCTCTCAAACACTTAGACTCATATTTCACCCTAAATTCAAGTCCCAAAACTCAAGACCAATCTTAAGGATTTGTTTAAGGATTTCATTAAAGCTTCAAGTCTTCATCTTTAATCTCTTTTAAGGGTTCTCTAAAGCTAAGGTATGTGGTGTTGAACCATTGGGTCCTTTCACCCATGGTGCTTAAACTTTCTTTTTACTAATATTGCATGATTTTAAGTTGATTTTACATATGGGTCTTGTATGTTGAGAAATTACCGCACAGTAATTTTAGTTCATGAAAGTATGGTTGTTTTAGCATGTTTTGAGCTCTAAATCATTGATATAAGGTTGGATTTGATGAGGTGTTTTGATGTGAATATATTGGGGGTGTTGCAAGGTGTTGATTAATGGTTTTACTACAAATTTTCTTGCATGATTTCATCTCTAAATTGCATGATCTTTTATCCCCGTTACATACCCCTCAAGTGTTTGATAAAATGTCCGGCTAGGGTTTATTGTGGAAATGAAGATCCAAATCATGAGATATGATATAACTGACTATATGATGATGAAATGAGCTTATGTATATGATGAATCTTATATAAAGTGTAGAACTCGACCATGTCCAATCCAGGGGATATAAGCACCCGGATAACCTAGATGGGGGTTAGTAGATGAGGGTTATTACTCATCCACCTTGGTGATGGGGCAGCATTATCACTAACCTAGATGAGGGTTAGTACTCATACACCTAGTGATGGGGCGGCGACATCACTAACCTAGATGGGGGTAAGTACTCATCAACCTAGATGAGGGTTAGTACTTATCCACCTTGGTGATGGGGCGGCATTATCACCAACCTAGAAGAGGGTTAGAACTCATCCACCTAATGATGGGGCAGCATCATCGCTACTAGGCAGGGTTAGTACTCATCAACCTAGATGAGGGGTAGTACTCATCCATCTTGGTGATACGACTGCATTATCACCAACCTAGATAAAGGTTAGCACTCATCCACCTATGTGATGGGGCGGCATCATCACTAATTTACCAAAGGGTTATACATTTGGAAATCTAGCTTGGTCCCTTATACACATATGATATTCTATATAAGCATGAGTTACTTAAACATGTTTTACTTATACATTTAATACATACCATTTTGCTATACTATGCCTATTGTCCACTGTATGCATTATTAATCATGAAGCCTATCTATTTTTGTGTTGCATCCCACATACTTAGCACATTCAAGTCTACTAACGCATACTCTATACCTACATGATGTTTCAATGTAGGAACCGAAGCTCCTATTGATTCTTCTTGTGGCTAGACGGATTGTTCAACTTAGCCTTTGGTGACTCCCCCACTCCGGGGACAATGACTATTCTGTTATACTATGTTCTAAGACTATCTTTCTTTTATGTATGTATTAGCTATGAGGGTAAGCCCTGTTGCTTGTCTTGGCCCCGACTCTTATCTATGTAGTAGAGGGTATTGTTGGACATATTGTGTATTATACTTGAGCTTTGACTCACTTATGATATTCAATCTATTTAAGTATAAATCTCTCTCTCTCTCCCTTAGTCCCAATTTCCCCTTGTTTATATTTCTTAAGTTGTTTTACATTACTTCCGCGACCAAGGATGCATAATGATATGCTATGAGGCTTGTTTGGGGTCCCTTCGAGTTCCCCATTTATCGGTCACGTCTATGCCCTAGGATTGGGTCGTGACATTTTGACCGGTAGAAAGTGAGAAGACTTTGTCATTTTATCCACAACAACCCCAATAGAGCCAAAGCTTTTTCTAGTCTTAGGCAACCCAACCACAAAATCTATGTTGATCTCTTCTCACTTCCAAGTAGGAATTTCTATGTCTTGGGCTAGGCCATCGGCCTTTGATGCTAGGCTTTCACTTGTTGGCAACTATGAAATCTTAATATAAACTTGGCAATATCTCTCTTCATACCACCCCACCAATACACCTCCCTCAAGTCTCTATAAATCTTTGTAGAACCGAGGTGAATAGAGTAGGATGAATTATGGGCCTTCTTCAAGATCAACGCAATTAAGTCATCAACATTATGCACACAAAACCTACATTGCTACCTAAGGGCATCATCTCCCCATTGGGAGAAAACCTCCACTTTACCATCTTTCACCAAGGCCTTCAACTCTAACAATACGGGGTCAAGATCCTGTTTTGACTTTACATCCTCAATAAAAGAAGATTTAGAATCGTCAACAATCACTACACCACCATTTTCAACTTTATCCAACCTAACTCCCAACCTAGCCAAGTGATGAACTTCTCTAGCCATCTCTTTGCCACCATCATCAACATGAGCTAGGCTACCCATAGAAACTCTACTTAGAGAATCAGCCACAACATTGGCTTTGCCGAAATAATAATGCCGAAATAATCTACCCTTATCCACCACATCATGACTTTCCCACTCAAGGATAGACTTATTAGGGAATTGGTATTTAATCCTATGGGTTCTACAATCAATAGAAGCATAATATGCATGCAACCAATCCATCCCAAAAATGATATCAAGATCCACCGTATCTAATTCATAAAATCACAAGTCAAGACTTTAGGCAATATAAACATGGGATATCTATAGACTCTTCTAGCAACAATGGACTCACCAATGGTGTTAGACACTCCATACGGTTTACACAACAATTCGAGACTCACATGACGCTTTTTGGCAACAAAAGGAGTAATGAAAGAAAGAGTGGCACCCAGATCTATCAATGCATACACATCAAAGTAAAAAAACCTTTAATGTAAGGGTGACGACATAAGGAACCTCATCCACCCTTGCCTTCCTTGAAGTGTATGAAATCTATTTTGCTTTGGAACACCCCCTTGTTCACCTCCCTTTACCCTTGGACCCACATTAGCACCTTGGCCTTGAGGACAATCATCTCTACCTTTGTTTTGAGCATGAGGACAACTAGTAACCTTGTGACCCACTTCACCACAACTAAAGCAAGCATTAGAATTTCTCAAGCATGGGCCAATATGGTTCCTACTACATCTTTGTCACTTAGGGTGAGTCATCCCACCATCACCACCTTAGAATTTTGGATTATCATTAGCAAATCTCTTATTAGGAGCATTAGAAGACCCTTGGCCTTGGAACTTGTGGGCTTGAGGAAACCGGCCACCCTTGGGACCTTGAAAAACCACCTTCAAAATTAGCCCACTTGGACTCACCACTTCTTCTTTTTCTAAGCTTTTCCCCCTCTAGTTTCTCGGGATATGTCATAAGATGGGATAAATCCATATCACCCACTAACATGGTGGTACAACATTCCTTATTAACCAAGTTGGATACTCCCGACACAAATTTGTTCATCCTAGATCTACATTTGGCAATCAATTATGGAGTGTACTTAGAGAGCTTGTTGAACTTGAGGGGGCATACTCCCTCACACTCATAGAATCTTGCTTAAGGTTCATAAAATCTATCATCTTAGCTTATCTTAGCTCGATAGGAAAGAATCAGTTGAGGATGCGACTTTGAACTCCTCCCATGAAATAGCATCATCATTTCTCCTCTCCAATTTCTATTGGGAGAACCAAATTTGGGCCACACCTTTGAATTGGTCAGCCGCTAACTCTGCTTTTCCTTTTGAATTGACCCCCATGATAGATATCACTTTATACACCTCATCGAAGAAATCTTGGGGATCCCGTTCAAACTTGGATTCATGGAACTCCTGTGGGTTCACTCTTGTGAAATCCCTTACCCTAGAGGCCGGTGTGGGAGCATGAGGGGCTTGGACCCCGTGGTTCATTTGGTTGGTCATAGCATGGGCCAACATTGTGATAGTATCTTGGAACTCTTCTTAGGCTACCCCTTGAGGAACTTGAGGAGACGGACGGGCCGGTTGCTCCTCGGGAGTACGGGCTCTCCTTAGTCTTCCCCTTGGAATTGGCATGATCTAGAAGGAAGCAAGCACATTCGTCAGGGGAAAATCCTTATAGATGCACCTAAAGCACGATATAGACCATGAGGAAATGACACATTTTCTAAAACACCTCATAGCCTCCCATTCATAGTTGTGGCCCGCTTCACAACCATGAAGACTCTAATCGCTGAGGTGTGTTGGATTTCTGAGGACCATTAACAACCTAGTGCTTTGATATAAAGCTTGTCAAGACCCACGACGAATGGTAACCCGAAAGTTCTGAAATAAGCCTCTTAACATATCAATCACACATCCTTGGTCATGGACGCAAAGTAAACACCAACAAGAGATATAATAAAAAGGGAAGTGGGACTAAGGGAAATATTTATATCCATAAAATCATAAAGAGTCAAGCTCATAGCATCAGTACATCATAATATCTAACAACAACTCTAACATGGAATAGAGCAGGGGCCAAGACGCTTTCTGGGCTCACCCTCATAATAACAAGTGTTCTACAAAATAAAGTCTCAAAATAGCAAGAGTAATGTAGATAGTGTCTTCGGACTTGAAGACTCACCAAAGTTTATCTCTGAAGTATTGACTAGCCACGTAGAGGATGATCAAAAAGAGCTCCGGTCCCTACATGGTAATATCCTGTAGGCATAGAGTATGTACTAGTATGATTGAATGAACTAAGTATGTGGGATGCAATGTAACAAAACATAAACCAGTATAGTCAAAACTTATAGTCATAAACAATGGATATATAATCTCAATATGGCATGCATGATCAATGCTTATAATAAAACATGCTTCTAAATTATTCATCTTGCATAATATATATAGCATACATATGTGGGAAGCAACCTCAACTGACATAGACCAAGTAGCTACGACTTGGAATCCAAGGCATCGCACCTTTTGGTAAGGCGGAAAGGAATGACACCCCCGTGCTAGCTGTGGTATACTTGCCAAGGCAAATCAAACATGATAATATGACTATATAGATCCACTAATATAGCAAGGATAACAATCATAATCTTATGGTGGCACATATTTTAGAGACTAAAGACTTTATATTAGGATCCCTTGAGTCGAGCCCCCATCTTAAGCCTCTATCGGTGCTAAGTCAAATACCACAGAATACTTGAAATAATAAAAACTTGTATAGCTTGTATGAAACATTGAAACGTGATATAAGTAGCTCTTGAAACATGATTTACCTTTAGCAATGAGCCTAATTTGTACATGAGAGAAGATTAAGATCATACATGAACCCTTGCTTTAACATCAATGGCTCACAAGAGGTAAAAATCTTGAAATATATTTGTAAAATCATAGATACTTTTCATGAATCCAATATATACTTGAAATACCTTAATAATCATGAAGTCACTTGACTTGTAAATCATGTAATACATCATCAACAACTTGAGAATTCTTGACTTGACATTTTATCAAACACATAGTGGGTTCAAGATACTTGTCAAAAATCATGATATTCAAGAGTGAAATAAGATGAGTAAACTTAATGCAAATCAACCCACCAATGTGTAGTAAAACCCACATGTAGGGTACCTTGAAATCCATTACAAAAGCTCACGATAATTCATAGTTTCATAGCTCAAATCATGAATAGTTTCAATAGACAAAATTAATTCATGGTATAAGCTTGAAATAGATAGTCACGCATAATCAATCAATATTTCATGAAACCCCAACATTATTTATGCTTACAATTCATAATAAAAGATACCCATAGGTAATACAACTTGAAAACATGCAATTGAAAGGAAAGGTTAGGCTCCATGAGTGAAAGGATCCAATGGATGAAACTCACATACCTTAAACCTTGAATTCTTTTAAGGTGAACTTGAAGTAGTCTTAGAGCTTGAAATCAATCCTTGAGTTACAAAGTTGAGCTTGAGATCCTTAAATTTGAATCAGAGAATTGATAGAGTCATAGAGGGGTTTGAGAGAAGGTTTTGTGAGTTATAGAGTTAAAAAATGGCTAAGTATGGGTGATTTCACACTTAAGTGGGCATTGGGCTATGACCCCAATGTCCTTGGGCGCATAGGAAAAACTAAGGAAAATTTTTTACTGCTCCGCGTCCAGTCTGCGATGCAGGCCAAACTCGAAGAAGAAAATTTACTGCTATGCACCCTTGGTGCGTCGCGGCCAGGGCGGAATGCTCTCTGGAAGTCAGAAATTAGTAAAATTTATTTTTCGCTATAGGTCCTCTACAATTCGGGTTATACTCATTTACCACTCAATTTTGCCCCCTGATCGAGAATATGAAGTCGAAATTTTGATATCACATATGAATTTTGAGATATATGGAAATTCATATTATAGGCATTCTAAAGAACATTTTTGGGATGTTTCACTTTCTAATGAACTGGCACGTTTAGGATGTATAAGTAGTATCAGTTGCATGTTGTAATGATATCTGTGGTATATATTCATTTATGTTGAAAAATGATACCCCTCTATACTTGAAATTGATTATCTGTTAAAAGGTAGTTTTGATAACAACTATGTTGGATCGATATTTTGACAGTGTTTGTTCTGATAAAATACGGCTAAAATATGATGAAAAGCATGCTTTTGAGTTCATATTGACAGTGTATTCAATGCCAAGTGTGTGTGAGCTTGATTGTGTAATTCTTGTACTGTGTTTCAATCCAGAACTTGCCCTGTTAGCTGATTAAGACCATAGGTTAGTGGATTAGGAAAGGATCGTAGGTCATTGTTTATAATAGTCCACTTAGCCTGAAATAACCAACCAAATGTAGTGTGTCTCCCTTGATCCTAATGTTTGAGCCATACATGTACCCTTTATTGGTAAATACCTAAGTCACTGAACCTTTTTGTCTGTATAAATCTTGAATTTGTCCCTAGTTCCTCCTTGAATATTGTGCACCTCAACTCAAACTAAAAGCTTAAGTTGAGGGTGGCTACAAAAAGTGGCCCTAGTTCATAGGTCAGATATCATACACCTCAACTTAGGCCAAAAGTCTAAGTAGAGGGTGGCTGCTACAAAGAAATCATAGTAAGACAGGAATGGAAGCATAGTAGTACAATGGAAAAGGGAAAAATATGAAACAAGTGTGAGAATAATAAATAAATGCCAAAATGTGAGCTGATAAAAAAGAATTGAGAAAAATAAAAGGCAATAAGTTGAGAAGTAGAATGAGTGCACCCGAAAGTGTTTGAAATAGGAAAAAGGGAACAATGAGTTAAAATGTTAGTGTTGGTAAGGCAAAGTATAAAATAGTACAGTTCCTAAGAGGGCAATTAGTAACTGTGTTCCAAATATATCACACCAAGCCCCTTGAGCCTACGTTACATGCTAAAAAGTCCTATTGGGATCTTATTTCAACTAGTCAAATGTCATAGTTAGGAATATAGGGGCAAGCCTATGGTATTGTACATAGTGTTTGATATTAATTGAGAGTGTAAGTGCATTTGTCAGTCCCTAGCATCATATATTAACACATCAGTTTGAGTGAAACATTGGACTTCATTTTACGAGGGCACTTGAATTTCATTACTCATTATGGACTTCCTCAGTGGTTATTGCTTATATACATTTCCTTACCTATCAAAGTTACTCTATCATATATTGATCGGTGTGAGTTTGTTTGATAACTGTCTTATATATGCAAGGATAGTTCAAATAGGAATCTGGGATTGACTGAGATATGATGTATGCCTTGAGATTGAGGTCTATGTGTTTGTTGTACTGCTTATGTTAGATTGAGTCCATCACTTGAGGAAAAAAAATAATTTTAAGTTGAGGTTATTGATGTGATGCCAGAATACAACATATTTAATACTTTAAACTTATGATTTTGTGCATTCTCTAAGTGACGTTAGTATAGTCGATGTACTCTTATGTTGGTTTTTCAAGACTACAAGATTCAGGGAGTTTTTGTGAAGATTTTTAGAAGTTACAACTTTTTGGTAATGTATGAGATAATCTACGGTCCATAGTTTGATCCACGAGTCGTAGGTGGGGGGTTCATAGTCCTACACTAGTGATGGGCATATTTTCTAACCTTATATCTACGATTAACAAGATTGGTCATAATTCGTTCCATGACTCATAGACTTCTTATGAAAAGGAGGCCTAGGGATTTGCTAAGTTTTTTAAATTTAACCGGATAAAGGAACCTAGGACTGTAGTCTACTCTACAAGTTATAGAAAGTAGCTCGTACTTGGATGGAAGATTTTGAAGATGCAGACTATGAAAACCTTCCACAAGCTGTAAACAGAATCTTGACCCATAACTTGGCTCATGGAAGGCCCCGAATCCAGTTTTCCTAATTAAGTAAGGATTTGGTTTTCTTTTATTATAAATAGGGTTTTAAGGTACTTTTTAGATATACAAAACTACAAAACATATATATTACTTTCTTTCAGCTTGTTCTTGGACTTTCTGAGTCTATAACTTTTGTATTCATCTTTGGATCTTGATTTAGCTATTTATGTAGAGATTACAGATTGTATGTTCTTCAGTTCTTTATTGTAAGTGATTAATTATGCAAGCATATAATATGATTTCTTCATATACAATGAACACGAGTAGTTGAACCCATAACTAGGGTTGTGGGAACCATGAAGAACTAACAAAGTAAAAATCAAATAATTTGTAATCCTTGGAAAGTGTGGATGCATATATTATTTATCTATTCATTTTGAATGTTTTTAATGGTGACAAATGTTAGAATTTTATGTGTTCTTATTCACCGACCCAAGGAGGTAATGAATGGGAAAATGGGTAAATAATAGGAATTGACATAAGCATGCTCGTGTAATCAACCTGAACAGCCTAACAGATGGTTGCATTGGGACCAAGGTAAGGGTTAGTAATGTGACACTCGTAGACTACCCAAGTTGCAAGATGAAATTTTCCTAGTTGCCAGACCAAGGAATTAGGCGAGCATAACTTACCAGCTCTGCATACTACACACTAGAAAGAGTTACAACTATTAGTTATACCGCATTAGGAATTCATGGGGAACAGAACAACCTAATTACTTCTCTCACTGAATTAGTGATACTTGCATCATCTATTGTTCTTAATTTATGTTTGAATAATTGCTTTTACATTAAAACCTCCATTTGTGGAAGTAAGCCAATTAATTCATCTAAATTTCCTTAATTACTCCAATTCTAGACCATATTTCTCGTGGGATCAACCCTAACCATCGTTAGCTTCAATATTTGAACAATGATCGATTATACCTTAATTTGGAGGTGTTATTTAGGTGTGATCACTCTTCCACTTCTTGGCGGGCATGCAAAGCATAGAACTGATTGACCTTTAGATCACCTAGAGCTTGTACATCTTGTCCTTGAGGCCTAGCACCACAACTTGTACCTACCTAGAATGGTGATCGGGCTTGTCATACTTGAAGCATGCATTGGAGCTAGCTAGGTATTCCCTTTGTGGGGCCTCCCACACCTTACACAATTTGGGGAGGCTTGAGCACTTAGACCTCCTTGTGTCTTAGGAATGGACCCCATGCCTTTGTTGAACCTTGGAGGTGGGGCATTGATTGAACATTGGCCAGTTTTCTTTTGGCCACCTTGATACTTGCCATGGCCATAAACACTTTGGTGGGAGAATCTATCACTATTAACCTAAACCCTTTTGGACTCCCTAGCATGTTCCCTCAATTTTTCTTCCTCTATTTTCTTTGCATAGGTCATGAGGTACGAAATGATCATCTCCTTCACAAGCATGGTGGTTTTGTATTCTTTAAACACTAACTTCGACACTCCCGAGATCAACTTGCTCATTCTACCCACTGGTTCGGTAACCATGAATTGTGTGTATTCTATAATCTTCATGAACTTGAGAGAGTGTTCCTTCACACTCATGTTTCCTTGCTTTAAGTTAATGAACTCTTCAACCTTGGCCTCACTTAACCCCAATGGAACTAATCAATCCAAAAAAGCACCCTTGAAAGCTTCCAAAGGGATATGTCCCACTCCATCACCTCTTTCCTAAATCTATTAGTCATACCAAACTTTACCCACACCCTTGAGTTGATAAGCTATAAGCTTTGCCTTCTCTTCTAGTTGTACCCCCATGACAGCCACAATCCTACAAAAATTCATCAATGAACTCTATCAGGTCCTCTTGAACTTTGGAACCATAAAACTTGGGTGGATTCATCCTCATGAAATCCTAAAGCCTAGTTGTCAGGGTAGGTGCATGAGGAATAAGGTCAACCTATCAGTTGGATTAGCTAGCCTAGACTTGGGCTAACATAGTGAAGGTGGAACATAACTTCGCATAAGAAACTCCCTTTTCTTATGGCATGGGAGGTGCTTGATCCTCATTCACATCCCTTTGTAAAGTAGCTCTTCTCGGCGGTATGGTCTAGAAAATGAGAAATAGAACATTGTTAGATAGGGGGTAAACCTTAGGCAACTTCTTAAGGCATAATATGAATCATAAAGAAGAAAAGATTTCCTAAACACCTTGTAGGCTCTCACTCATGATTGTAGCGCACTTCACAACCATGAACCAGAATCTACTCAATGTAGTATATTGGACATCTATGAAATACTTCAAAATCTCATGCTCTGCTACCATGTTTGTCATGACCCAAGCGAAGGGACTAATCATAACATGATAAATGAGAGACACAAAGGCACCTCATCCAAGCCTCTTAGCATTCATTGGCATTTGATTAAAATAATGTAGAAACTAAAAGGAATGGGAAAGGGGACTAATGAATCATTCAATTGTTTAAACTACATGAAAAGTAATAACTTCCACTTCATACATATAGTCCAAATATACCAATTTGATAAAGATTTGGAGGGGGTTAAGACATGCTTAAAGCTCCCCTCAAGTGAAATGTATTTAAAAATAAATACAAGATACAAAGTAAAAGTTTCAAAATAGAACTCAAGAATAAAAGTCTCGAAATACAATAATCATGAAGGAGGAGGTGTAGCCCCTAAACTAGAGGACTCACTAATCAAAGTAGTCTTAAATGTTTGAAGTCTAGCCACATGTGGGAGAAAGTAAAGCACTGGTCCCTACATTGTGATATCATTTAGGAAAAATATAAATTAGTACTTTGCAATGTACTAAGTATACGGGATAGAATGCAATACATGAAATTGTAATTTTATGTTTCATGAAAATGTGATGTCATAATACATAAAACTGTAATGTCATTATTCAAAACATGCATAGTCATATTCAAAACATATAGCTCAATATGAAATAAATTAACACTTCATCATGTGGGAGTATTTAAAAGTCTAGCCCACCTAGTTTTCAAGCAATGTCTTTTAAGATTTATGATGATGATTAGGGCATGAAAGATGAGTATAAAGTTACAATTTGTCAAAGATATAAGCATGTTGACAATTGTCCTAAAAGATGTTTCAGAACAGTCCCCAAGATGAAAGGACATTTTTCACTTGGTGGCTCCTAAGTTTGAGCTACTCAGATGATTACTACTTACGATTCTAAGTGTCATAATATCTGTAAACTTGCTAAGTATTGTTTTTTTCTATAGATCTGTTGTTTCTATTTTGATTTGATTCCTGTAGAATTGTTGAGTATTGTTTCTCATTCTGCTTATTGCTTTTGTTATGAACTATAGGAATTTACATTATTTATCATTTATAGTTTTTTGTACTAATAGTTCTTAGTGGCATTCGAATCTAATGATGGATTAGGGTTATATCGTCGGTTGGGGGTGGAAACTAGGGGTAAGAATAGGAACGTGGAACATAGGATCACTTATGGGGAAGTTCATAGAGTTAGTAAAGAGCCTTAGGAAGAGACAAATTAATATAGCATCTGTTCAAGAGATGGGTTTAAATTATGGTACTCGGGTGGTTCTAGGGGTAGGAACGGAGTAGGCACCATATTAGATGAAGACCTTAGGGAGTGTATCGTGGAGGTCAGGAGGACTAATGATAGGATGATGACTATTAAACTTGTTGTCGATAGTCATATCGTGAATACAATTAGTGCCTATACACCCAAAGAAGGTTTAGATAACGAAGTTAAGAAGCTTTTTTGGGAAGAGTTGCATGAAGTTGTGAGGGGCATACCAGCCACTGAAAAGATTTTCATCGGGGGAGACTTTAATGGGTATATTGGTACCATCTTTAGTGTTTTTGATGATGTCCATGGAAGAGTTGTCTTAGGGGAGAGGAATGGAGGAGGGACGTCTCTCTTGGACTTTGCTAAAGCCTTCGAGTTGGTTGTTGCTAACCCATGTTTCTAGAGGAGAGAAAATCACTTAGTTAGCTTTCATAGTTTGGTAGCTAAGACCCAAATTGACTACTTACTTCTCCGAAAGGGTGATAGAAGCCTTTGTAAGAATTGCAAAGTAATTTTGAGTGAAAATATTTCCACTCAATATAGGCTTCTAATAATGGACTTGGAACTTAAGAAAGATAAGAGGAATAAGGTTACTTATGCCCAACCGAGAATTAGATACAGTGGCCTGACTCTTGTACTTTCTTGAGAGATGGGGATAAGTTGAGCGGTTTGGGGGCTTCGAGTAGTAGCAGAGAGGTGAATACTATGTGGGATGCGACGGCTGGCTACATTAAGAAGGAGGCCATTGAGGTGCTAGGGGTCTCGAGAGAGATCTTTGGTGGACAACAAGGTGATTGATGGTGGAGTGAAGAAGTTCAAGGCAAAGTGAAAACCAATAAGAGTGCCTATATGAATTGGTTGGAATGTCAGGATAAGGATGAAAAATAACACTTAAGAATATTTATAAGGCAGCAAAGACAGAAGCAAAGATGCCAGTGAGAAGTGCTAAGATAAAAGTGTTTGAGAGGTTGTATGTTGAGTTAGGGGAAAAATGTAGGGATAAAAGATTGTACAGGCTTGCGAAGGTTAGAGATAGAAAAGCTCGTGACATAGACCAAGTGAAGTGCATTAAGGATGAGAAGGGTGAGGTGTTGGTGGATGAGAATTCCATTAAGATAAGGTGGCAAGAGTACTCATAAATTCTTAAATGAAAAAGGGGACAGAGAATTGAGTTGGGCGATTTGGCACACTTTGAGTGTTATAGAGATTTTGGTTATTGCAGGCGTTTTAAAATTGAGGAAGTTAGACGTGCTGTTAGCAGGATGAACAAAATAGACCCGATGAAATTCCGGTGGATTTCTAGTAGAGTGTGGGAAAAGAGGGTATTGCGTGGTTTTCTAGGTTGTTTAATACTATGAAGACTGCTAATATGACCCAGGAATGGCGGAGAAGTACAATGGTTCCATTGTGCAACAACAATGCAGATATCCAAATTTGTAACAATTACAGAGGAATCAAGTTGCTAAGCCACACTATGAAGGTTTAGTAGAGAGTGATGGAGACACGGTGAGGAAAGTAGTGTCTATCATTGAGAACTAGTTTGGCTTTATACCGGGACGATCAACTACTGAAGCAATCCATCTTGTTCAGAGATTAGTGGAGAGATATAGGGAGAGAAGGAGATACCTTCAGATGGTGTTCATTGACTTAGAAAAGGCTTATGACAAGGTGTCGATGGATGTTTTATGGAGATGCCTAGAGGCAAAAGGGTGTGCCAATGGTATATATTAGGTGATAAGGGATATGTATTACGGAGCCAGAACTCGAGTAAAAATGGCAGGAGGAGACTTTGAGTATTTCCCTGTTGAGATAGGACTCCATCAAGGATCTGTGTTGAGCCCTTTTCTTTTTTGCTTTGGTAATGGATGAGCTGACATGGTCTATCCAGAATGGGATACCACGGTGTTTATTATTTGCAGATGACACAGCATTGATTGATGAGGCTCAGGCCAAAGTTAATGATAGATAGGAGGTTTGGAGGGGTACTTTGGTATGCAGAGGGTTCAAATTATGCAAAACGAAATAGAATACTTGGAGTGTAAATTCAGTGTTGCTAGAGATGCAACAGACATTGAAGTGAAGCTTGCCATTCAACTTATTCCTAAGAGATAAATCTTTAAGTATCTTGGATCTATCATCTAAAGTAGTGACGACATCGGCAATGATGATACACATCGTATTGGGGCAGCGTGGACGAAATGGAGGCTTGACTCAGGAGCACTATGTGAAAAGAAGATACCAACTAAGCTGAAAGGCAAGTTTTACAAAATGGTGGTTAGACCATCTTTATTATATGGGGTGGAGTGTTGGCCAATTAAGAATTCACATGTTCAGAATATGCAGGTTGCAGATATGAGGATGTTGAGATGAATGTCTAGACATACTAGGAGTGATAGGATTAGGAATAAGGTTATTCGGAAGAGGCTAGAGGTGGCCCCTGTGGCTGACAAGATTAGCAAAGCTAGACAGTGTTGGTTTGGACATGTGTAAAGAAAGAGTATTAAGGCTCTAGTTAGGAGGTGCGAAAGATTGAATTTAGGGAATACGCGGGGGGGTAGAGGTAGATCGAAGAAGCATTGGGGGGAGGTGATCAGACATGATATCGCGAAACTTTATCTCACTAAGAACATGTCCTTAGATAGAAAACAGTGGAGGTTGTGTATTAGAGTACAAAGGTAATAAGTTAGTAGGAGTAGTTCGTTAATTGACTATGTTATAGTAAGTTAGTAGGAGCAGTTATCTATTCACACCATATGTTGTTATTGTTAGTGTTATATTTGTTTCCTCTTATAGTATTTACATTTCTTATACATCTTTTCATGTCGTTTTCCATCTTCCTTATTATTCCCCTTTCTCTGTTCCCCTTCCTTTCCTTTCCTTTTCTCATATCTAGTTTATTCTGCTTATGGGATTTTGAGACAAGGGTTCCCAGGAAATAGCCTCTCCACCTCTATGAGGTAGTGGTAAGGTGTTCGTACTTTCTACCTCCCCACACCTCACTTGTGAGATTCCATTGGCTATGTTGTTGTTGTTGTTGTTGTAAGTTTTAAATATTATGTGAGATGACTTAGCACCAATGTGACATTAAGGTAAGGTTTGGTAATGGATTCTTAGTAGCAACCCTTTGTCTCAATAATTGTGTGCCACCATAGGAACCCTTGTGGGCTAGGCTAGTGGATCCGCGTAGGCTATTTATGTTTGTAAGATGCATGAGAAGTTGATAGAGTTCCGTGGTCTCCCCGTGCCAACATAAGGGGTTATGTTAGATTCTATGTAGTAGCTCACATGGTGTTATATGTCGGTGAAGGTCTTCTCCCACGAATTTATGACTCTATGTTATGATTCCTTATATGTGATCGCTCATGCATGGTTTATCTTCCAAATTAAGCTATATTCCTGATATGCTGTCAAAGTACAACACATTTTGGTGCCTGAAACAAGGGATTTTGTGGCTTCTTAAAGTGACTTTTTATAGTTTTGATGTTTTTTTGTGTTAATCTTGCAAAAAAGTTAGGTTGGCATGATTTTGATGAAAAGTTACAAATTTTACTAAATCTTAGGCTATATGATCCCACCTAGAAGTCGTAGCTCAAGCTACGAGTCGTAGGGTGTGTCTTAGCAAGAATCAAAGTGTAAAAATTCAGAAATCTACCAAGTGAAGGTCACTCCTACGATGACATCCTATGAGTTTTAAGACAGAATATGACTCGTATAAGTGGACTCGTAGCAAGAATCAGAGAGCCAAAATGTTGGACCAAAAACTGAAGACCAAGACTACGAAAGCAACATACGAGTCATAGCTCAAGCGATGACTCGTACCTATAGATTGTACCAATTTAGTCCAAGATGTCAAGAACCTGACACAAGACCCCAAGTATGACTCGTACTTCATTCTACGAATCATACCTGCGAAACTTATTAGCTACCAGTTGTCTTTTCTGTTTAAATTCTACGATTGTTTTATAAATACTATATATAGTTTACATTAGGTTTTTAGAAGGGAGTTCGACCAATAGACAATCGAGAATCACATTTTGAATCTTTTCTTAGTTTTTTAGAGTAGTTTATTGTTCTCTCTTGGAAAACCCATTTTGGGAATTGCAAGTCTTGCCTTGTACTCATTGTTGATCAATCAAGCTTGTAGGTTTGCAACTTGTGGTGCTATTTTGTTAGTTTTAGCTCCTATTGGCTCTGATTCAACTTCAATTTCAATTCTTTCTAGCAATGCTAAATCCAAACAATATGTGCCTGAAACATACGCCATATAAAGGATAATTAGCCTAGGTTATGAATTTAACAACACAAAATCATGTGAAAAAGAGTAACAAATGAATGTACCCTCATCAACACCCCAACTTAAGACTTTGCTTTTCCTCAAGAAAAACAAAACCCAGCTCGAGAGGCTAGCAATTTAAGCACACAATCCCAACTAACTTTGAACAACTAAATCATGATTCTGAAAATGGTTGGTACCAATAATTAGCACAAGTTAGTGGATGCCTATCAAGTAACTCCCTAATATTTCATATTTCAAAATCCTGTTTTTCAATTCAACACAACTTCCAAGGATGACCAAGTAACAACATAAATTCTCAACAAGTGACTCAAAGTTCTAGTCAACTAACAAGTTTCACTTGACTCAAACTTAGAAAAGCATCAATATCTCCAATCTATGTCAATTTACATCTCCTCACAAAAGAAAGAAATTCCCTAAAACACTCATACTTATATACAACGAACAAGGGACGAAGACTAAAACACTCATACTCAACAATAGAACACCTTATGTACACAAATATCACACCATAGGCTTGCCTATATTTTCAATCGAATGGAAATCTCCAAGGGATTTTTAGGCTTGTAATATATGATTAGGGACATGGTAGTGATGTCCCCCAAGATACACCTGCATTTTTAGCATAAAATGATCATTGTCAAGATATAGAACCTAACCAAGGTTAGGGTCAAACCCAAAAGAATTAAATTCTGCAATTTGGGTTATTAACAAACTTATCTCCTAGAAAGTGGGGGGGGGGGGTTGTAATAACAAATGAAAATTAATCCTAACTAACATAAAGTTTTAACCAATATGGAGAGAAATTAGGGTATTGTGTTCTGTATGATTTCCTAAATTACTATCACTGGATAACCTAATACTTTTCTAGTGTGTAGCATGCCGAATGGTAAATTTAGTTCACCAAAACCTTTGGCCTAGGCAAGAGGCAAATTTCACTACATGACTTGGTCCATCCCTATAGTGTGATATTACTAATCCTTACCTATTATCCTAGTACAACCACTCCTTGGCCCAGTTCGGTTGATTAGATGAGAAACATCAATTATATTCTGTTAATTAATCTCATTCCCTATTCATTACTACCATCATCCAGTTAGTAACACTAGGCAGGTTCTAATATTGGCCAACACTAGAAAATATGCAGAATGAAGAGAATTAATTAATACATGCATGCACACTTTTCAAGAATTATGAATTATTTGATTTTACGTTGTTAGTTTTTCGTGGTTCTCACAACCCTAGTTATTGATTTAACTACTCATGATTTGTGTATATGCAAGACTTATGAATTTGAATAACATAATAGAGCACTTACACAATTTAATTAAGCACAAGAAAATCCAAGCTTTAATGAGAATCACAAGATTGTATTAGAAGGTGAAACTATAGTGGACAAGTTTTTCTCAAACACTCCAATGTTTTTCTCTACTGTTTCTTACTCTAGACTTGCTGACTCTTCGAACTCCCTGAGAAAAATAATCGAAAACCTATTTATAATGTTTAAAATACAAGTGCTAAATAATATAGGATAACTAGGTCAACATGCTTCACAAGACGCACTACAGGTCGTATAGTGATTTATGACCCATAGTTGGGCTTTCGTACTTTTCTACTTCAGTTTTAGACTTGAATTCTATGACACCCCTCTATGGGTCATAAAAGGTTCAACTGAAATGACCCCAAAAAGTGCTCGAAAATGTACCTAGGAATGCCTAGAATTTTAAATTCCATATATCTCAAAATCTGTGTGTGGTATCAAAAATACGACTTCATATCCTTGTTCAGGGGGTCAAACTTATGGGGAAAAGGGCCTAATCCCAATTTTAGAGCAATCAAATCAATATTTCAAATTTCTAAAGTTTTAATCTTCAGAGACAATCCGCGACAGCACCGCGACAAGCAACTGTCGAGGACATGTGTTGGTTTGGCCTCTGCGACAGGTCAACGTCGCAAACCTATGTATTTTGTTACCAGTGATATATATCTTGATCCAAGACTTTGGGGTCTTAGGACTAAGTGTTTCCAACCATATTTTTACCTATACTTAGCCTTATTTTACCCTTATATCATCCTAAACATTTCCCAATACTCACTAAAACACATCCATATTTTCACTCCCAAATTAAAGTCCCAAACCCTTTTCCCAAGCTAAGGTTCTCGTTCAAGATTCTTCTTCAAGCTTCAAGTCTCCATCTCCAATCTTCACCAAGATCATCTCTAAGCTAAGTTATGTGGGTTTCTTTCAGGGGTTCCTTTCACCCATGATACCCAAGCCTCCTTTTACTCAAATTGCATGATTTAAAGTTGATTTACAAATGGGTCTTGCTTATTATGAAATTTACTGCACACTATGTTAAAGCTATGTAAAGTTGTGACTGTTTTGCCATATTTTAAGCTATAAATCCTTGATTTATTGTAAGATTTGAGGAGAGGTTTTGATGTATCTTACTTGAGGATCTTACAATGTGTTAGTTGAAGGTTTTATAATGGATTTTACTGCATGATTTCATCTCTACATTTCATGATTTTATAGTAGCATTACACACCCTCTAAGTGTTTGATAAAATGTACGGATGTGAGTTCTTGAGGAAGTAAAAGTCCAAAGCATGAAATATGATATGATTGACTATATAATGATGAAATAAGCATATGTATATGATAAATTCTATATAAAGTGTTTCATTAGACCATTCCAATCTGGGGGGACTAAGAACCCAGATAACCTAGATGGGGGTTTGTACTCATTAACCTAGTGAAGGGTTTGTACTTCTCCACCTAGTGATGGGGCAGCATCATTACTAACCTACCAAGGGGTTTGTACTTTGGAAATCTAGCTTGGTCTCTTTGGCACATATGATATCTTATATAAGCATGATTTACTTAAAAATGTTTTACCTATGTATTGATCATACATGCCATATTGTTATATTATGCCTATTGCCTATTGTTATGCATTTTGATTGTGATACTTAATTCTTGTTGTACTGTATCCTACATACTTAGTACATTCAAATGCACTAACACATACTCTTGCCTACGTGATATCACCATGTATGGATCAGTGCCCAAGTTGACCATCTTCATCCACATGGCTAGATCGGTACTATTCAAGCTTATGGTGAGTCCTCCACTTCTGGGACCTTAGTCTATGTTGCTCTTATTATGTATTAATACATTCTTCTTTATTGTCTATTTTGACTATGAGAGTAAGTCCAGTTGCTTTGTTTTGGTCTCTTCTCTTATCTATATATTAGAGGTGTTTGTTGGACAAGTTATGTATCTAAGCTAAGAGCCTTAACTCTATTGTTCTTGATGTCTATAATATGAAAGTATTTTCCCTTAGCCCCGATTGCCCCACTTTATTATCTCTTGATTCTTGTTTTATTGCTTCCGCAACCAAGGATGTGCAATGATGTACTAAGAGGCTTGCTTGGGGTTTCTTCAGGTTCCCCTTGTGTCGTGTCCCATCTTGGCCCTAGGCTTGGGTCATGACAAACTTTGTCTCAGAGCATTAGGTTGATAGATCTTTGGATTCCAACACACTGCGCCGATTAGAGTCCTATTCATAGTTGTAAAGCGCACCATGACTATGTTGGAGGCTTTGAGATATTTTAGGAGATGTTTTCCCTCTTCATGTTCTAAGTCATGCTATAGAGTTGTGGTAATTTTTCCACCTAATGATTGTTCTTTCCTATTCTAGATCATGCCGAATACTAGAGGAAGATGGGCCCAATGACCCAACGAGCAACCTAACAACGGTGAGCTCCGGGATGCTCTTACTCTGCTTGGCCAAGTTGCGGCCAATCAAGTCAATCAATGGGCCCAACCTCTCATTTTCCTACCTGGGGAGCTAGGGTAAGAGACTTCATGAGGATGAATCCTCTGGTGTTATATGGGTCAAAGGTGGATGAAGATCTACAAGAGTTCATTGACGAGGTCTATAAGATCTTAAATATCATGGGTATTAGGCAAAATGAAAAGGCGGATTTGGTGGCGTACTGACTCAAAGGGGTAGCTCAAATAATGTTTGACCAATGGAAGGATGAGAAGGGGATTGGTAATGTGGTGCTTTGGGAGGAGTTGAAATTGGCCTTTCTTAGTCGATTTTTCCCTCTTGAGCTTAGTAAAGCTAAGTTAGTGCAGCTTATAAACTTGAAACAAGGTGCTATGAGTGTGACAGAGTATGCCCTCAAATTTAATCAACGTTTAAAGTATGCTCCTCATTTAGTGGCTGATCCTAGATGTAGGATGAACAAGTTTGTGATGGGGGTCTTTGACTTAGTAAGTGAAGAGTGCCGGTCTGCCATGCTAATTAGTGATATGGGCTTGTCACTGTTGATGACCTATCCCGAGAAAATGGAGGTAGAGAAATTGAGGAAGAGAAGGGGCATAAGGCCAAAAGGGCCCGTCTTGGGGTAAGTTCCAAAGCAGTGGCCGATTCCATCAAGGCCAAGGGCCTCATCTTGCTACTAATTGACCTCCTAGGCCTCAGGGTGTTGGTATTAGGCTCCCATTGATGTGTACCCTACATTTAGGAAGAGTCATAGGGGCCCGTCTTTGAAGGGTTCTGCTGCATTCTTCAATTGTAAGGAGCTTGGTCACGAAAGGATGGATTGTCCAAGAAACCGTGGAAAGGTTCGGAGTGAAAATACGGCTCCATTGGGTAGAGGTGGTCCTCAAGGTGGTTCCCAAAGGCACAATGTATTTTATGCTCTACATGTGAGGCAAGGGGTTGGTGAAGTCCCCGTTGTTATTACTGATATGTTGAAAATCTTTGACTTTGATGTGTACGCTTTGATTGATCCGGGTGCCACTCTTTCCTTTATTACCCTTTTTGTTGCTTAAAGGTTCCATGTTGTCCCCAAGTTGTTGCATGAGTCATACAAAGTGTCTACTCCTATTTGTGTCTCTGTTGTTGCTAGGAAAGTTTATAGAAGTTTTCCTATTTGCATTTTGCATAAATTGTTGCCTTGTGATCTTATTGAATTAGACATGGTAGATTTTAATGTCATTCTTGGGATGGATTGGTTGCATGCCTACTATGATTCTATTGATAGTAGAACCTGTAGCGTCAAGTTTCAATTTCAAAATGAACCTATCCTTCAATGGGAGAGTCAAGATGTTATGGTCAAGGGTAGATTCATTTCTTGCATTAAAGCCCGTAAGTTGATCTCTAAGAGGTGTCTTTACCACGTAGTGAGAGTTGAAGATGTGGACTCCAAAGTCCCTTCCGTCGAGTCGATTCCTATTGTAAATGAGTTTCTTGATGTCTTCCCAAATGACCTTCCTAGTGTCCCTCTCGAAAGAGAGATACAGTTTGGCATAGACCTCTTCCCCGATACTTAACCTATTTCCATTCCCCCTTATAGTATGGCCCCAACAGAATTGAAGGAGTTAAAATAGCAATTGAAAGATTTATTGGAAAATGGATTTATATGACCTAGTCAATCACCTTGAGGTGCTCTAGATGGATGGGTCCCTTAGAATGGGTATTGACTACCGGTAACTCAATGGAGTCACCATCAAGAATAGGTATCCTCTTCCAATAATTGATGATTTGTTTGACCAATTGCAAGGGGCTAGCTATTTCTCTAAGATTGATCTTATGTTTGGGTATCATCAAGTGAGGGTGAGGGAATGTGATATTCCCAAGATGGCTTTTCAAACTACATATGGGCATTATAAGTTTGTTGTGATGTTATTTGGGTTGACCAATGCACCGACCATCTTCATAGACCTAATGAATAGGTTCTTTAAGCCTTACCTTGATTCTTTTGTTGTGGTCTTCATTGATGATATTTTGATCTATTCACATAGTAAGGAGGAACATATGGGGCATTTGAGGATTGTATTGCATATGCTGAGGGAGGAGAGATTGTATGCCCAATAAGACAAGTGTGAATTTTTGTTGAAAGAGGTTGCATTCTTGGGTCCTGTGGTGTCGGGAGATGGTATAAAAGTGGATCCTCAGAAACCGATGTGATTAGAAATTGGCCTAGACCATTGACCTCGTCAGATAATAGGGGCCTAGCGGGTTATTATAGAAGGTTTGTGAATGGGTTCTCCTCCATTGCTTCCTCTATGACAAAATTAACTCAAAAGATGGTTAAGTTTGTGTAGACCGATGAGTGTTAGAGGAGCTTCCAAACATTAAACGCACGCTTGTGTCCGCTCCTATATTGTACTACTGGATGGGCTTGAGGGATTTGTGGTGTATTGTTGTGCTTCCCAGTTTGGTTTGGGTTATGTGTTGATGCAAAATGGTAATTTCATAACTTATGCTTGTAGACAACTGAAGATACATGAAAGGATCTACCCCACCCATGATCTAGAGTTAGCCGTTGTTGTGTTTGCATTAAACATTTGGCGTCAGTACTTATATGGGGTGCATGTTGACATGTTCACCGATCACAAGAGCCTCCAATATGTCTGCACTCAGAAAGACCTCAACTGGAGGTAAAGGAGATGGTTAGAACTTCTCAAAGACTATGATATGAGTGTGCACTATCATCCGGGTAAGATAAATGTGGTGGCGGATGCATTGAGTAGGGTGTCTATGGATAACTTAGCCCATGTTGAGGGTGGTGAAAAGGAGATTGCTAGGGAGGTGCATCAATTGGCTACATTGGGGGTTAGGTTCGGAGAGGTTTGTGATGATGGTGTTGTGGTTGTTGATGGGTCTAGTTTTTCTTTGGTTAATGAGGTGATAGCAAACCAAGATCTTGACTCCTTCTTACTTGAATTGAACTTTGGTGAAAGAGGGCAAAGTAGAGGTTTTCTCCCAAAGGGGAGATGGTGCCCTTAGGTACCAAGGTAGGTTGTGTGTGCCTTGTGTTGATGGTTTGAGTGAGAAAATTCTTGATGAGGCCTACGATTCTTCTTATTCTATCCACCTTAGTTCCACAAAAATGTATAGAGACTTGAGATGTGTGTATTGGTGGGGAGGCATGCAGAGCGACATTGCTAAGCTTGTTTTCGGTTGCTATAGTTGTCAACAAGTCAAAGCCGAAGATCAAAGGCCGGGTGGCCTAACCCAAGACATAGAGATTCCTACTTGGAAGTGGGAGGTGATTAATATGGATTTTGTTGTTGGGCTGCCCAAGATAGGAAAGGTTTTGATTCCATTTGGGTTGTGGTTGATAAGATGACAAAATTAGCTCACTTTCTACCAATTAACACCACATATTAGGTTGAAAAGTATGCAAGGTTTTACATGATGACATCTGATGTTCATGCTCTAATAAGAAAGTAGTCGTTGTCAGCAATTAAGCTAACCAAAGTTTAGGATCGAATCCATAGGTAATACAGGGATTGACTACAAGACTTCACAACTAATCATTTCAAACATCAATAACTAAAATCTCTAAATAGGGGGGGGGGAGGGGTTGTGATTCAAAAACAATTGTAAAATTACGACTATACTACTATGCGGGAAAACACTCAATTTTAGAGACAACTTGGGAATTATGTTCCTCATGCTTCGTTGACTCGATTATCCTAGGTAACATAACCATAATTGAAGATTAACACGTAGGATGGTAACTTAGGTTCTTCTATCCCACTTGTGAAGGTGAAGGTCGAATTTTACCATGGCGCTTGGTCGGCAACCATGGTGTGCCAACTAAATGTTACCAATTGTCCTAATCAACATCCCCTTGGTCAGGTTCGGTTGATTAGACGAGAAGACATCGATCGAATCCTGTTATCTACTTCCCTTTACTATTCATCACTACCTTGGTCGGGATCGTGATAGTAGGTGGGGTTTGGTGTTGGACACCACTAAACAACAACCATAATAAAGGGAAATAGACAATACATGCAAAACCCCAATCATAGAAATAAGATAAACCTAGGTCCTCTCAAGTCAACTACCCATGGTTCCCACAACCCCAAGTTGTGGGTGCTTAGCTACTCATGGCCAAGGAAAAACAAGCAAAAATGAACATACAAGACATAAATGAGAGTTTTATCAACAACAATGAAGAAAGTAGGCACCACAAGTTGCAAACCCCCAAGCTTGATTGATCAACAATGAGTACAAAGCAAGATTTGCAATCCACAAAAATGTTTTTCCCAATAGTGAACAATAAACTAATCTAAAAGCCTATAAATGTTTCAAAAGATGATTGTAAAATGTCTCCTGGTCAAACTCTCTTCTAAAATATTAAGTTAAACTATATAGAGTATTTACAAAATAACCTTAGAATTTACACAGAAAATACAGTTGGCAGCTGATAAGTCTCGCAGGTATGACTCGTAGGATGACGTAAGAGTCATAGTCGAGGTCTCGCATCAGGTTATTCGCATCATGGACTAAATAGGTACGAGTCGTTTCTTGTGCTACGACTCATATGTTCCTCTCGTAGTATTGGCCTTCAATTTTTTGGTTAAACATTTTTGCTCTCTAATTCATGCTTTGACTCCACCTATACAAGTCGTAGTGAAACTTATGACTCGTAGGATGGCCTCTTGGGGGTGACCTCCACTTAGCAAATTTCAGAATCTTAGGTATCTAATTCTTGCTATGATACCCCCTATGAATCATTTACGACTCGTAAGTGTGCTCGTATGTCCTAAACTTCAGCATAATTTGCAACTTTTCTTCAAAATCATGCCAACCTAACTTTTCTACAAGATAAACACAAAACCACATAAAAACCATAAAAGGTTGCATTAAGAACTCACAAAATCTCTTATTTTAGGCATCAACTGTGTTGTATCTTGACAACACATCAACACCCTCAACTTAGAATTGTTGCTTGTCATCAAACGACGAGTCAATCTATGCAGACAAATAGAAATACTTAGCAGCTATACTAATGGCATATTCTACAACTCCTTTGATTCAGGTATGTAACTACTATTTTCAAAATAGACTTGCAAAGTTGCTAAGCAAACAAGAACATAATGAGATACCTGACAATCCAACTATGACAAGCTAAGGGGCATCAACTGTCCACAATCGCTTGTATAGTCATATGCTATTCAAATAGTGCAAATGCCCTCACCGAAAAAAAGTCCCTCGTACTCACTCACAAGCATTTAGAAGTCAAGGAATGAGGAATCATTCTCACTCTCACAATTGGAATTCAAGCATACTGACTAACACCATAAACTTGCCTATATACTCATCTTCTGGCTTGGCAATAAAGTGGAGTTAGATATCACTTTAGGACTTAAAGTCTTGTAACACAGGCTCAGGATGCTTTGGTGTGATATTGTGGGCAAATAGTGACTAAAAGCTACCCTGAACCATGTTTACCAACATTGTTTACTTTCATAATCCAAACCTTTCTAATCACTCCACCCTTATTCTCCTATTTTGAACTTTTCTGAAGTCCTTTCTTTCTCTTTTTCAGCTGTACCTCGATTTCAAACTCATTTTTGCTACTCATTCTCAATTTAAGGAACTTTTCTTTTCTCATTCTTTACTTGGTTCATCCATTTTTATTTCTTTCTTGATTTCCCAACAAACCACCTTATTATTATTACTTTACTAACATAAGGGCCACCCTCAACTTAGACTTTTAGCCTCAGGTGAATACACAATATCTATGCCTAAAACCAGGGCCACTCTCAACTTAGGCCTTTGGCATTAATCAAGGTTCACATGTTCAAGGATAGACCAGGGACAATATCAAGGTATTTCATCAAACAAGGTTAAGCTAGCAAGGTATCAAGACAGAATGAGTACATGAAAAGCTCAAATGTTTAGAACAAGGGATTCACTCACTCATCAGGTGGGTCATTTAGGCCAAAGTGGTTTCACTCAAATAACAAAGACATAAGATCCTTTCAATATCTACCACAATAGCAAACCAATTTCAGAGTAAAAAGGTAATTTCTGGGTCCATATAAGATGCATGAATGCAGAAAAATAAGCTCACAACACACATCACAATCCACAATCAAGTTTAGACTCACAGGTCATGTTTTTAGTCTCAACTGATCTTCATAATATCAGAACAAACATTGCCAAATACTCAAAAATGTATGAACGCATCAATAATCACAACCTCAAAAATTTTTAGGTTACCTCATTTTTCATCAAAACAGTAAAACACATCTAATAATTATGTATATGTACATAGATAACACTACAATGAATTTACCCATTATCTACACAACTTAAACATGTCGGTTCAACAGAAAAGTAAATATCCACATGGAAAAAGAAGCACGTCAAGAAAACCTTGGGATTAAAAATAGGGGAATCCAAAATAGGGGAAGTTATGGACTTGAGGCTACTCAGGCTTCACCTTAGTCTATAACTTCCCACACCACACCAAAATAGGATACTTTGTTCTCAAAGTAAAGACAAGAACGAAAACAAAACACAATAGTATAGAAATATATACATATATTCATTAAAAACCAAAAATTAAAATCCAAAGTATAAGTAAAAATAACATCCAACATAAAAATATTTAAACACAACCAAAATCTAATATAATAAAAAGATTGTCTGAAAAGAGAACAAAGTATCCAGCATAACAAAATAAGAACTGGGTCAAATGAAGTCAAACATCATGGTGCATCAAGCACCGGTCTTGGGCTGATTTGCAGGGTCTTGGGGCTGCCTCTCCTCTGTAGTAGTGCCGGAAGTACCCTCTCAAGGTGAGGTATGCTGCGATCGCTCTCTCTGAATAGCCACCAACAAAAGCGACTCTTACACCACCTCCTCAGGTATGGGCTCCTCCTCCTATCTCGGCTTCTTCGGGGTCGGCTCTGGGTCATCACTCTACTCAAGGAGCCTCTTCCCATGGGTGTCTGAACAGTTGGTGAGCCATTAAAATGCCACATCACCTACCGATGCTACCTATGGGGCCGGAACAGGGGCTACTAACATATGTAATAAGTCGACCTTGAATTTGCCAACTCCTCAGTAATTGCGCTCGCGTCGGCAGCTCTAGCTCCCTCAAGCCTTTTGTAGACTCTAGTCCCTCAAACGCATCGACCCGGGCATCCACTACTTGGACTCTCTCATCAACTAAATCTTGGGAAAATTCCCTCATCCTCTCCCTAGAGTCCCGAATAGTCTTATCAATCAATTGTCGTACCCGTGCTGACAACTCACGTAGCCTGCCCTCTGCTATATCCACTCTGCGTAATTAAAGCCTGAAATGCAATAGCAGAGAAAAGAGGGTCAGCCTATAAAGTAGATGTTGCTGGTGCTAGAGTGCTGGAGGATGGTATAGACTCGATATCAATCGCTAGTGTTGGCTCTGCAGGAGTCGAAGTTGTGTCGATAGTAGTTGGAGGCGAACCTGGGATCTGATGCTCTGTCGGGAATGGCTCTAGGATAGATGGAGGAGCTACTCATGGTAATGCCACCAGATTCTCATCAGCCTTTATCAGGCTGGGATCTATAGTGCGTGTGGTCTCTATATGAGGATGCCGGTAAGGATCAATGGGAACACTTGTTGCACTATATAGTCGACGGATCAGAACTGGGAACGTAGTGAGGTGCTCGTCTGAGCTGCTGTCATGACCCAAAAATGGGTGTGACGACACTCGTCTTATCCCACCAAGACAAGTCAGCCTACAACCCAACTATAACATTAAAATGTGGAACTATAATTAAAAAATGGAAGTTCAATTGCAGTTGATAAGTCAACTGAATGAAAATCCCCAAAACCTGGTTGTCACGTGCACAAGATTATAATGTATTACAATAGATTTGAAAGGAAACACAAGAATCATATGATATTGTCTCTAGAATAGAACAAAATCATAAATAGGAGTAAGAAGTCAGCTGGGATGGAAAACAGCTACCTCTCACAATCTCTAAAGGAAGCCTCAGACAAGGAAACTAGAGTGTATCGCGACGATCCGGCTCGCAACCTACAAAATTATTGTAGCAAGGGGTGAGTACCAAACACACAGTACTCAACAAGTGAACTACTAAACACAAAATTAAGTAGTATAGAATACAGGTACCCCCAACACTCCAACCAAACCCCCATAACTACAACTTGCATAAAATCAGTCCAACATAACAATCACAATATACATAGGATATAGCTCAATAACCACACAAACTATTATATATCAACAACACCAGGGATTAAGTGCATCTATCATGAGTTTCACAAAAGCACTCACATGTTTATAAATGATAATGAAAAGTAATGCAATGCAATGCATTGTCAAGTAACATAATGCATGTCTGACCTAGTGATATACACCAGCTATCTCACAGTACGGAACCCATAGGGGGAATTATAGTCCATGCATCTTTCGTAGTGTGCGACACGACCCTCGAATCATAGTATCCATTACGGCTTGTGACACGTCCCTCGAATAATAGTATCCATCGCGACGTGTGACACGACCCTCAAATCATAGTATTTGTCGCGGCGTGCGACACATCCCTCGAACATGGTACATCCTCTTTAATTCTCATTCTTTTTCAGTCCACAGAATACTTGTCATAAAAGTCAATCCAAATAGACATGTTTATATAATAATGAGAAAATGACTCATTTAATACAATGCATAGTTCACAGCAACATAGTTTGGTGCAACATCAACACTAGCTCAATACCTCAAATCATTCCCAACACATTATACAAGAAGCACAAGATTCTATATACTTAACAAAGGTTAAGAAATTCACTTGCCTTATATAAAGTCTCGAATCACGTTAATTTCGAAGCTTTTCCCTTTCTATGACACTCCAATTCACCAAAATCTATTCAAGTTTAGCATCATAATTATGTAATGAATACAACGACACTAAAATCAATTAATTTGGGTGAAAAGGGTAAAACAGTGCAAAAATTTTGTTTCCAGAAATATACTATCGGAATCTAGAAATTTATACAAGAAAATGTTCCCAAAGTGATAAGGAATTCAACGGCGAAAAACAATTCAAAAATGGAGCTAATATGAAGAACAAATCGCATGTTAAAGTTTTCGAAATATATTAAAAATGCAACAGCAAGATCACGAATTTTACCTCACACGACGCACCAAAATCGATTTCTGAAACTTCCACATTGCTCTACTTGAAAAAATATACAATTTAGAATTTTGAACTGCCCAAATCCTTGGGAGAAAAATCGTTGGTTGTCGTCGCCTTCAGTTTCCAGGTTTTCTTTTCGTTCTTTCTTCTTATCTCTTCTTCTTCTTCTTTTTTCTCTTTTATTTTTCAAATTATGTTAAAAGAATTAAATCCTAATAACTAATTTTACTACATATGCTAAGTGGTATAGGATATTTAATAAGTTATCAATTTAGTCCCCCAATTAAACTAGCAATCTAAATTTACCTGTAACTTAAATAATCGTAGCTATTGAATAATTCGAAATACCTATTTAAAATTTATGAGAGGGATCTTATAGGAAAGAAAATGGACTAATTTTCAAGATGATCTAATGAGTCATTAGATGTAGCCTGACTATCTCTTTGAGGTACAATTCGGCATACTACTCTGCTGTATAATCACTCCGGACATGTATGAAATGTGCTGACTTCGTGAGTCCGTCAACTATTACCTATATAGAGTCAAACTTCTGAAATGAGCGAGGCAAACCGACAACAAAGTCCATATTGATCATATCCCACTTCCAAGTT
>JAPFFP010019841.1:0-16490 GCA_026153255.1 Solanum medicagineum
ATATCGTGCAATATTGAGTAAAAGAGATCTTGGGTATCATGGGTGAAAGAAACATACATACCTTAGCTTGTGAGTATGGCTTGATGAATATTGAAGATGGAGAGTTGAAGCTTGAATAAGAGCCTTAGAATCTGTATAAGTTTGAGACTTGAATTTAGAAGGTGAAATAGTTTTTAAGTGTTTAGGAGTATATTTGGAAATGTCTTAAATGGTATGAGAGTGATATAAGGCTAAGTATAAGTAGTTTCATGCATGGGGACAGTTAGGCCCAAAACCAAAGAGCCTTGGATCGAGATAGAAAATTGGCCACAAAAATACATAGAAGCGCGCGCCAGGGGCGCGGATCGTCTCTTGAAATCGCATTTTTGCGATTTCCAAATTTTGTTAGAGTTGCTCTTAAATCTGGTTTAGACCCATTTACCTCTCAATTTGACGCACGAATTTTGAGATATATGAAAATTATGATTTCATGCACTTTCAAGGCATATTTTCAAGCACATTTTTGGGTTGTATCAAAGGGACTGTGACTCACTCTCACAAATAAGATTCAAGCATGATGACCAATACCATTGGCTTGCCCATATACTCATAACCTGGTATGTTGATTAATTGAATTAGGATCACTTTAGGACTTTACAGGCTTGTAACGTAGGCTCATGGGGCTTTGGTATGGCATATTAGAGAGTTTGTGACTAAGGGCAAAACTTGAACCATGCTTTTCAGCACTTTTACCTTACCAACTTAATCATTCTTAACTTGTTCTTCCTTTTTCTTCATTTTCAAGCTTTTTTGGGTATTTTCTTTTCTTTTTCAGCTTACTCATTTTGCTTTTCCAATTCAATCTTAGGCATCTTTTCTCTTTTTCTCTTACCCGATACAAGACTTTCTACACTTTCTTCTATCCCCAATTCACCACCTCATTTTCCTGTTACAGCACAACATAGGCCTCCCTCAACTTAGGCTTTTAGACTGCTGTGAAGTACATAGTATCCAATCCCCAAACTAGGGCCACTTTTGGTAGCCACCCTCAACTTAGGCTTTTTTGTCACAATCAAGGTTCACAATGCTCAAGGATAGGCCAGGGCCAATATCAAGGTATTTCACTATATAAGGTTAGGCTAATTAGGTATTAAGAAAGAAAAATATACATGTAAGGCTCAAACATTTGGAACAAGGGATAAACTCTTTCATTTGGTTAGTGATTCAGGCAAAAGTTGACTAAATCAAAGAACAAGGGCCTAAGATCCCTTCCTAATCCACATAATCTCCAGTCGAACTCAAAGTAACTGGGCAAGTTCTGAATCAGTACAATATGCATGAATACAACAAAATTAGCTCGCACGCACATGGCATTGCACACATAGCCAACAAAAACTCACAGATCATGCTTGAAGCATTTACTTGCTTTCAATTAATCATAACAAACATTGCCATTCAAACATGCACGATTGCAGCATAACTACTAATCAAAAAAAATTTTATGGGAACCAATTTTTAATAAATATTTCATAAATCATCAAAACAAGTTACATGCCAAAGGTTTAACTACCATATACTACAAATATTATCTACAACTCCTAAACATGCCAATTCAATAGACAATAAAATATCCACGAGGAGAAAGAACACATGCAAGAAAACCTCTAAATCAAAAATTTAGGATAGCTATGGACTAAAACCCTAATCAGACTTCACCCTGGTCCATAGCTACCCACACCCCACGTCCTCCCCTCATTTTGAGGTGTGACAACATTCTCCCAAAACTTCATTCATCAATGACTCAAACACATATCTCCTTTTGATATTGTCTACACATTCCTGCAACAAGTAGGGCTCATCCCAATATTACTGTTTCACATCACACAAGGATTTTCTCCTTTAGATCTGATTCAACTGCTCTTGAACTGCCCCACACAAAACAAAATTTGAAAAATTTGCATACCATGAAGCTTGGCTAAGCAAAACAACCATCAAAGCTCATCTGAAAGGAATTCATCAATATCATTCTGACCAACACCCACAACATCTGATTCAAGATGGAAAAGATGATCAGCAACTTGATTTTCACGCCCTTTCTGATCCTTTACCTCAAAGTCAAACACTTAAAGAAATGTGGTCCACCTAATCAACCTTGGCTTAGCCTCCTTTTTGGCCTTCAAATATCTAGTGGAATCATGGTTCATATGAACGACAACTTTGGACCCCAATAGGCATTCCTAAAATTTCTAAAATCCATAAACTAAGCATGGACTTATTGTTTATTCACCATATAGTTCTTTTGGGCCGTGTTCAATGATTTTGACGGATAGTACGTAGGGGTGGAAAAATTAAGCCAACCCGCCCAAACCAACCCAACCCAACCCATTGAAGTTTGGGCGAGTTAATAACTCATCCAAATATTAGCTCAACCCATCTAATCCAACCCATTTCAGCCCATTTTAAGTTAGATTGATATGTAACCCAATTTAATTCGAGAGAGACCTTATTAAAATATTTTCCGAAATAGTTTTTTTTTTCAATTTGATATGTTTTATATAGCCATAATAAAGAAAAATATAATTTAATTAACTACTAAAATATTAAAAATAATAAATAAAATAAGTAAGACTTTGTAAAAATTGGATTAGGTTGGGTCTTGACCCACTCTATAAGCCGTTACTTAACCCGTTTTAACCCAACCCATTTTGACCCCAGTAAATTTGGGTTGGGTTGGGTCTTGACCCATTTAGTGTTTTGACCCATTATAATCCGTTCAAATTCGACCCAACCCGCCCAATTGCCACCCCTAATAATACATCAGATGGAACAACTTCCCCTTTCATTAACCCAAAATAGCCCCTAAAGAAACTTGCTTGCATCGCACATCACTTCAAAAGGCAAAATCCAATCGAGAGCCACAATAACAAGAGCTGAGAATAGTTTTTCATTAAGGCACTCAAATTCCTTCATAAAAGATTCACCAAACACAAAAGGACAATACTTCTCAGCAATTTACACAAGGGTTGAGAAATTTTAGCAAGGACCTTCATGAAACACCGATAGAATCCGGCATGCCCAAGGAAACTTCTTAACCCTTTTATAGAAATAGGAGATACAGTTCATAAACAACCTCAATTTTTTCTTGATTCACTTACACTCCATCTCCAGATATTCTATGGTCAAGCACAATACATTCCTTCACTATGAAATGACACTTTTCCCAATTGAGCACCAAATTTGTCTCTACACATCTTTGGAGCACCCTTTCAAGATGACCAAGGAATCTCTCAAATGAATTACCAACCATGGAAAAGTCATCCATCAAGCCATGTCAGTTAAAATAGAGAGCATACCATTGGAAACATGATAGTGAATTGCATAGACTGAAGGGCATCCTCTTGAAATAAAACGTTCCATAAGGACACATAAATGTGGTCTTCTCTTTGTCTGTGAAAGATATGGAAATTTGATTGTACCTTGAATAATCATTCAAGAAATAATACCAACCTCTACCAACAACACGATCCAATATTTGATCCATGAACAACATAGGAAAATGATCTTTCTCTATACATGAATTTGAATGCCAATATTTCATACACACACGCCATCCAATCACTGGTTTAGTTGAAACAATTTGGCTGTTCTCGTTGTGCATCACCCTAAAACAATTATTCTTAGGTATGTATTGCACTAGACAGACCCAACTACTATCCAATATTGCATAGTTAATTCTGGCATCTAACCACTTTATGGTTTTATTCTTCACTACTTCTTGTATTCATTGGTTAAATCTTATTTGATTCTCAATAATAAGCTTGAAATCCTTGATCAAGTTCATTTTGTGAAACAAATACTCGAAGGTATCCTAATGATCTATGGACAACCTAGTTGAGTTGATGAATCAGGACAAAACACTAGTTAATGTCAATACTTGATTATCTAATAAATCAACTACCAGAATCACCAAGGTGTCTCACCACTCCCCAAAAATGCATACTTTAAATGATAGGGGAGACCCTTGAGCTCAAGCTCAGGGGACTCCTCAATAGATGGTTTGGCCGAAAGAGTCTCCCTATTTTGCAAGTCAATATCAAGCTTGTTTGGGTTCCTATAATATGACCTCACTTGATCAAGAATAGATACAATTTCAAAATAATTGTCAATTACTTCGTCATCATAATTGAGCAATACCGTTGCAAGCGATTCACCAAGACTAAATACCTGTTCACCACTAGCCACAAATTCCTCAAATCATGAATATAAGAGAATATATGATACTCCTTGGGTTTTTTCATGGACATATATATTGAAAATCACCTCCTTATCATTCAACTTAACTTTTAGTTTTCCATACTCAACATCCATCACTGCTATATTGGTAGCAAAAAATGGTCTCCCTATGACGATTGGTATTTTAATATCTAATTCATAATCAAGGATCACAAAGTCTGCAGGAAAGATGAATCTATCAATTCTTACTAAAACATTGTACAAAATTCCAACCTGATTTTGATTGAACGATCTGCCATAAGAAGCCACATGGTTGTCGATTGTGAAACTTCCAAGACTAGTTGCTTGAAAATAGCAAAAGGCAATGAGATTAATACTTTTCCAAAGATCATATAGGTCTTTAGAAATTTAAACACACTAATAGTACACGAGAATGTAAATACTCTCGAATATTATTTCTTCACAACAAAGTTATTTGACGTGATAGCACTATAATGGTGTGATGCTTCAATAGTTTCACACCCCAAGTTCCTCTTATTTGTGACCAACTCCTTCATGAGCTTAGCATAGCCCAACATTTCAGAAAGGGCCTCTATCAAGAGAATGTTGATTGAGAAAGTGTTGAATATGGACAAGAATTTTTGGAACTTAGTATCATCATTTTTCTTCCTCAATCTTTAAGGAAAAGGAGGTTTCATTGTAACATTGGAGCTTTTACCTCGAGGGAAGAGGTTTTGGATGGCTTGATCTTTCTTGAAGACCCCTTCCCGCTTTGAGATTACAATTATTCTTAAAATTGCGAAGTGTAAGATCTTCAGATCGAGAATATAATCATTAACATCTTCAATTACTTCATCATCAAAAACTATAGAAGGTTTCCCATTTTCCTTTACTTTCTCCATATTTTTGGGTTTCTCATCCCCCATAAATTTTTCAGATTGACATGGATTAAGGATCATTCTTTGAGTTAATGAAAGTATCACTTGGTGGACCTCCCTTTTGCCTTTGATTTAGATGAACCAAAATATTCCAAACATGAGTCTCCAACTGCTCTTTTGAAGCCGTGTAACACCCTCACATAGCTCGAAAAGACCCTATGATGTATTTTTTTTAATATCTTAAAATTCATGCAGAATTTCGCAATTTTGACTTTATATTCTTTTTCAAAGGGAAAATTTTGTTGGATAATGGTTACCTACAAAGGTGAAGGTTGCCCATGTCAAAAACATAATTTTTTTAATAAAATGTCACAAACCAGTAGGGGTCTTTGACAAATCCTCATCAAAGACTTGCTGCGGCTTAGATCAAAATTTTTGAATTTTATTTTAGCTAAGGGCATTTGGGTAATAACCCTATGCCTATGTAGACGAGGATTTCATATTTTTCAGCTATTTTATGCCCTAGAACTCAAAGAAATACTCTAAAAAATCCTGTTCAATCTTCATAGATCTTCCATTCAATCTTAAACTTTTTCAGAACTCCTGTTGGAATTCAAGAAACCAAGTGAAGCCTAAGTCTTCTTCAAGTTCCTTTCAAGAAACTCTCATGTTTAAGGTATGTGGATCTTCATCCGTAGGTCCTTTCACACATGGAGCTCAACTCTCCCTTTTTCATGAAATTACATGATTTTAAGGTTAGATTCTTTATGGATAATTCTTATTATGCATTGTACACATAAATTTTATTTGAATTCTTCAAAGTAATAATTTTATTATGTCTAAATACCATTGGGGTTTAATATTGTGATGGATTTTATGATATTAAAGTTACGTACTCTATGATGCTACGAAAAACTATGAAAGAATTTGTGGAATTTAAGATGGATTTTATGATGCCCAAATTAGAGTTTCTACTATAATATTGGTGGATTGAACTAAATGATTTCCAAATGAATTGATTTACTACTCTCTTCTTTTATATTCTTGAATTGCGTGGATTTAAGCTTATATGCATATTGCCTACCATGTTTTGGCTAAAGTAATTGACAAACTTCTATGTGGATGAAAGTCCTATTGTAAGACATTTAAATTATGAATATTAGGAATGTTGAAGGGATTTTATGCGTGCTATGAGCTCTTGAGAACATTGTGAATGTTTTGAACTATATGAAGCTCCCTTACTTTGATTTTATAAAGCATTGATTTTGATGAGCTACTCTTTGATAATATTGAGTCAGTATGAGATTATACATGTTATGACTATAACTATGAAGTTGAGGATTGTGTGAGATGAATTTCATGTTTCCATGTCCATATTTTGAAAAATGATATGTATGACTGAGGCGGGTTATTCTAGGGATGATATAAATTGATAAATTGAATTACTTTCATGAATAGTAATCTTGAGGTACATGATTTAAAATTACACGCATGAGCCCATCCAATTGTCGTATTGAGTTTGCTAATTTTGAATGATTTCTAACGATGAGGCTTTAATGAGGAAGTTTCTTATGAATGATGAAAAGGTCTCACTATATATAAACTAGTTCATGAATGTTATAGAGGATGAGATATATCAAGTATAATGTGAAATTTGTTGAAATCTTATGAAAGCTACGTATTGTAAAGCCTTCCTTATGATGTTATGTTATACAAGTTGTAAATGTCATGATTACCCTCATTTTTTTATGTCTAATTAGACTAGTCTTATGATGTTTAGCATGAATAAATGATTGAGGTATGAGTCCTCCACCTAGTAAAGCTTATGAGATGATGATACACAGATAGTAAAGGCATAAAATATTATGATGATGAACCTACAGTAGAGGCATAAACAAGATCTAAGAGCTATCCTTATGAAGATGATTTATGTTCAAAAGTCTTATGGGATGGGTTAGTAGAATCCTCTCTATTGTTTCAAGATTTTTATGGGATGAGTTAGTAGAATACCTCTCCATACTATATGATTCTATGATTGAAGTTATGGTCATTCTGTGAGAGTCATACTTAGCACCGATGGACTTAGGATAAACGCGGAAACTCCCCAATAGCTAGGGTAAGAGACTGTTAGTAGAATCTCATTGTCCCATAACTACGTGCCATCATAGGAAATAGGGGTCACCACTAGTAGTGGTTGGCTTCTAGACCACTCGTTAGTTGAGGTTGCTTTTGCTTTAGTGGATCCACTTAGGCATCTTGGGAGGTTGCCTTGGCAGGTGACTTCCCCCTTTCTTCTGGTCTAGGGGAAACATCGGAATTCCATGTCTTAGCTCACATGGTTTATATCAGTTAAAGGTTGCTCTCACACATGTTTAAGTTCTCCTTATGATACTAGGTTGTCCCTCTGATGATGAATATGATGGTTCTTTTATGTCAAGCCCAAGAGTTTCTTAAAGTTGTATAAAACATTGTCTCTAAATCATGCATGGTTTTCTTCATATATGTTATTGTCTTTTGTGATCGGCATTTCTCAAAATGGTATACAACTCCCTTTCCAAGTATATATGGTGTCCTTCATTATGATTTATAGAGTCACATTTAGATTAGATAGTTCTTTCGTTAATTTAGAAGCAATTTGTTTAAAGGATATGGTTATTTTAATTATGCATGATAACCTATGTCCCTCATTATCAAATATTTTAAGGTTCAAGTGATTTTTCTAAATTATCATATTGTTCGCTACTTTTATGACTCACGTGTTTGTGCATTGCATGCCCATATACAAGTACATTCAAAGTACTAATGCATATGTTTTTGCTTACATGATTTAACCATGTAGGGACCGGTGCTCCTCGATATCCTCCACGTGGATAGCTTGGATTTGTGAAGATTGTGCTCCTGGCGAGTCATCTAGTTCAGGGACACTATCCTACTTCTATCTTACTTATGTTCATACTTTATTCCACTTTACCTTCTAGTTTGAGTGTAAGCCTTGGACATGTCTTGGCTCTCGTCCTATTCATGTTTAGAGGTATTGTTGGATACTATGCTATGTACCTATGACTTGATTTTGAAATTTTATTAAGACTTATCGCTTAGACCCTATCCCTTATGTGACACTATTTGTCTAATATTAATTCTCAAGCTTGCTTTTAGAAGTTCGAGAATGTCACGATCCAAGCCTGGGGACTACTTATGGCATAATGAGTGAAGGACCCATAAGCAACTTATCTAATCCATCTTAGCAAACATTAAGTATTTGTAGGTTAATATCAACATGTGCAAAAATAAAATGAGGAAAGGGACTAAGCAAGGATATTAAAGCTCCAACAAGAACAATGCAACAAAACATCATAGTACGAACATACCAACTACACATGACTTCGCGGGTACTGATGTATAGTCTCAATTCACCTCAACAAGTAAAGACATTAAAATAAGATAGAAAGTAAAAGCCTCCAGACATCAATTCTAAAATATATAACCATCTAGAGAATACAAGCATAAATAAAATTAGAGAAGTCCCCGAACTAAGGACTCACCAATACTTCTAGTCTTCATCGTCAATAAGATAGCCATATGCCGATGGAGAAAGAGAGTGCTAGTTCCAACTGGAGACATCATGTAGGAAAAATATGCATTAGTGCATTGAAATGTACTAAGTATGTTAAGTGCAATGAAAGCATGAACTTGTAATGCCATCATTCATAAACATTATAAGTCTCGATGTATGGGATGGTAAAGTCATCATCCAATGTGCTTAAGCATAAACAAGGAATAAATCTCAACACGAAGTTAAAATAATGCATCCTATGAAACACATGTGATGGAACGAAAACATCAAATCTCACATTTTGTGGGAATACACCTTAATCGACATATAAGACCATGTGAGCTACTACGTGAGATCTAACATACCCCTACATAGAAATGGGGAGACTAGTTACCAGGTGGAACTCCATCACTTAGCATGCATCTTTATTTAACATATATAGCCAATGTGGATCCACTAGCCTAGCCTACAAGGGCTCGTATGGTGGATCATGGTTAATGGGGCAAAGGGTTGCTACTAGGGTTTCCTTACCGAACCCGCACCTCAATGCCTCATTTGGTACTAAACTAATCCCGTGGAACACTTTAAAAAAATATACCTAGTCATATGATGTAACTTGCAATCATAAGTAGCAATTTCATATGAGCAACTTAAAACACCGGAAACCACCAAGTGAGAATTGGCCTTTCATTTTGGGGTCCATCATAAACATCCTCTAAGGGAAACCTCAACATGCTTATATCAGTGACAAATTTATTAATTTTAAATCTTTTCTTTATGCCCTCATCATCAACATATACCATGAAAATAATTCTTCAAAAATAGTGGGCTTGTAATTTAACTCGAAATCTCATAAATCAATGGGATAATGTACTAATATGGTAAAATATGCATCATTTGAACAATTACTAGACAATCCACACATCATCAATCAAACCCTAAATATTGGACTCATAGTCATTAAGTTAATACTCAAGGAAAATCATGGAAAACATTACATTATATCATTATAGACAAAATAAATTAAAAAATGCATCATAAAAACATCTTTAAAGTCATAGCCATGCAACTTGATATTTTAAAAGAACTTAAAGAAAAGGTAAAAGGTTTTAATGGAGAATGTTGTAGGTGTAATGTACCCATAAATCAAGCAAACATACCTTTGTTTGACCTTAAGGAAAGGCCTAGAGAAGTTTGGGGGAAGAAGCTTCTTGAATCGAAAACCCTAGCTTACCTTGTTCTTCCTTGAGAGTATTTTTGCTTTAGGAAATTTTGAGGGGATGAGAAGAGTAATTGTGGGGTTCTAGGAGAGCTTTGGTTCTAATATGGGGGCTGAGGATCTTCAAAGAGACACAGTTTTAAGTTTAGGGCACACAAAAAGCAATAAATATCGTTCGTTGAAACTATCGGATCACAATCAATGACCTTGATTATAGGACGTAGTCCAAACCATGAGTCATGGTTTGAGTCATCCTATTCTCCTTTTCTAATCTTTAGAGACTTGTTTTTGATCAGCCAATCTATGAAACCGATCTATAGCTTGGAGAACAATCTACAAGTCTTAGAACCCCTCATGATCTCCTCCATCACTCAACAAATTTTCCATTCTTCATTGACCTAACCATGAGATAAAACTGACCTAACATGAGATGAAACTATGGTCATCAACAAGACCATGAGTTTAGAAACACATATTTCCATTCAACTCAGTGCTTTATTTTACTACACCTTTTTATGGTTGTAGTTTCTTTTACGAATTGTAAATACACCTCATAATCCCCTTTGACACTTAGCCAAATTTTAATCTTATAACTCCCAATCCATGAGCCTGGTCTATGACTTGTGGATTGAACCAAGGGCCATGAAGTGGGATCATACATTACCTCTAAAATTTTTACGGTTCCACTTTCTCTACATTTCTAACCTCCTGACTTGCGAGACCTTACAATATCTCCCCATTTGGAACATTCATCCCGAATGTACAAAACGTAGGCCCTAAAGAGTTAAATAGGCAACTAACAACCCAACATGAATGCAAAAATGCAATCAAAACAACTTTTTATGAAAACTTCAAGAGTTACACTTAAAACATGTCTCAAAATTGTCCATAAACATGTAATATGCAACAAGAGAAAACGAAAGTGCAAGGAATTGAGGTTTTTGGCAAGAATATCTTAATACCCTTATGTTTGAGGATTGATGACCCATTTAACCAACTACGAGGTGCAAGCTACTTGTCTAAGATTTATCTTTGGTTGAATATCACCATTTGAGGTTGAAGGAGGATGGCATTCCTAAGATGGCACTTAGAATTAGGTATGGACATTTTACCGACTTGGTTATGTCTTTTAGGCTAAAAAAAGCTTCAATCGCTTTCATGGATTTGATGAATAGAATATTCAATACATATTTTGTTATGTTCATTGTTGTGTTCACATATCACAAGTGGGTTGGGTTGTTATAGATTTTTATGTAACAACCCATCTTCAAATTGAAGTTCCATATCGACAAAATATAGGAGAGATGCTGGGGATACAAGTAAACAAACTTTATCTACTAGTGGCGCATTTTGAAGTTGTGCGAGCCTAAGCACAAAGCATATAATATTAATAGCAGGAGAGGCCATTACAGACAGTATCAGAGCAATTCCTATGTTAGCCTTGTCGATGTGGGCTAGAGTTCAATTGAATTTATGTAAATCCTAGTGAGGTAGAATCTCAATAGTGAGTCTAGGAGAATCCCATGCGATGAGCCAAACCTCAGTAAGAAAGCCGAGTCCATAGACGGGGGTGTATTTAGTAACCTATCTTTAGATAGAAATCCCATAATGGCAAAAAATAGGAGATATGTAGGCTATAGAAGTAAACAGGACGATGAGTCATCCTATTTTTCGTGGTTTCAACTTCAAAAACACATATATCTCTTCAACTCAGGGCTTCATTCTGTAACAACTTTCTACTATACATAGTTTCTTTTATGGACCATAAATAGATCTCGTAATCTCCTTTGACACGTAGCCAAATTTCAATCCTGTTACTCCCAATCCACGAGCCTAGTCTACGACTTTTGGAGTGAACCATAGGTTGTAGAGTGGGCTCATATATTGCCTCTGAAACATTTCTGGTTCAACTTTTTATGCATTTCTAAACTCCTAACTTGTGGGTCCTTATTGAGAACCTCCCACATGTTTCTAACATATTGCACCTCTTCGTTGCACATAGCCTCAAAATTAGCATCATCGAGATAAACACCCCCACTCGAACCAATAGAATTAACACCTTTTGGTCCACCACCATTACATCACTTTCAATAAATCAAGTTGAGTCATCACTTTAGCCATGGCTTTATCGCGCTCATGATCTTTCTCAATTTGCTCCTTCATTTTGCCCAAGGTAAGTAGAGTTACCAAGTCATCCCTTGTACACCAAGCCGGGTTAATCTTCATTATCTCATCAAGCAAATTAGAGGAAGCAGCAAAGGTTTGCCTCATAATGCCACCACAAATAAGTTGATCCTCAATACCCTTTGTTCACATCATCAAGACTCCAGTAAAAATACTGCAACAATAAGTTGTCACCCAATCCTTTACTAGGACATTGAAGCAATAACTTTTGAAACCTCAACCAAGTTTTATGAAATGGCTCACCTCAATATGCCTAAAATTTTAGATGCTATCATGAAGTTTCAATATCTTAGATGGAGGGAAAGACCTCTCAAAGAAAGCATCAATCAATTCATCCCAAGAAGTTATTGAATCTCTTGATAGCTCAGCCAACCATCTCATAACCTCTCGCACTAGAGAAAATGGGAAAAACCTTAGCCGTTTGGACTCTTGTGAAATGTTCTTGAATGTAAACGGGTTACATAAACCCAAGAAATTATGAATATGCTCATGAGGATCCTCAGGCCTCCAAAGAATCCCTTCAGCTGAAGCAGTTGAAGCACAGTACCCGTGACATGGAAAGTAGTATTCTCCACAATAGGGGAAAATGAATTGCGCCGATACTCCCCAATTAATCCACATTGACATCATTCAGGTTACATGCATCAACACCAACTATACTTTCGTACACATCATACATTCATCTATGATTAGAAATCAACAATAAAGGGAAAAACAAGTAAGTAAATTCAATTACAAGAAATTAGTTCAGGAATAACTTCTAAACTAGAATCAATACACCATTCACAAACAACGACACCATTTTCATAACTCTCAAGTGTATCCCAAAACTAGTAAGGAGTACAATAGTTGTTGTCAGTATAAGGTACCCAACTAAAGAGATGGAGTCAATCCCACAGGGAACATTATTATGATTCGTGGATCAAAGTAGAACTTGTTCTAATTAGTTATAGGCATAGAAAATGATCTAAAGAATTATGTAAGTGTGATTAATAGCCAATCAACTAAAATTCAAGAGAGATTGTTTAAATTTGAACTCAATAGAAAGGGACATGATGAGGGTGTGCATAGTTGAACATGAGTCATATAAATGGGACTCAATTCTTGACAATTAGCACTTATTATATGTGGGAAGGCTACATTGCTAATAACCACAATAGCTATTACACTAAAGTGGCACATCGAAATGAACCTAAATAAGTCTCACACCCAAATTACATACGAAATGCAAGTAACCCATTTAATTAATTAGTTAGCAAATCTATCCAATACCTTAGTCGGTTGAACCCAATCGAGGACTCTAAGCTAATCAACAAAAATCCATGACCATTATGTAATCTATTCCAATTACTTGACATTATGTTGTAATTGAAGATTTATACATAAACCCTAAGTTTACAACCTCAAACTTTCAATTATAGAGACTAGAAATATAAAACCACATTAATTAAGGCACGATTAATCAACAAATCAAAAATCCACTATAAGATTCAAGCATTCAATTACATTGCACATCACCAAACATGGGTGGTTTTAGCCACACATGATAAAAGAATAAGAAATTATACCATGATTTTCATCCATACTTGCAGCTTGAATTGAAACTAAGTGTTGAAAGTATTTAGTTATAATTCTTCTTCACAAATGAAGTACCAAGAGTTTCTCTCCCAAAAGCTAAGTACTCAGAAGTGTAAGTAAAAATTGTACGTAAGAATGTGAACAAAGTTGTAAATGAAAAGTGTCCTACAAATTTTTGTACAAATTGCTTTAAATACACTCCTAATATATACCCTGAATGACCACTAGGTGAGGTACGTCGGGTATCGCTAATATATTCAACAATGCCCTAACTTCCGACACCATCAATGAGTTGTCACTTGATTTTCCTTTACCTTGCCTCTATAACATTTGACAATGAACTCTGAATTCGCAGACTTTGATTGGAGATGCATCAAAATCCCTCAACATTGTTGAGTTGAAATGTGCCAAATCCTTCGACCATTGTTAGGTTCTGTAACATTCAATGGGCACATGATAGCCTACTAAACATGATCAGCAACGTGCTAAAATGTTACTTTATCCCCGACCTAAGACACTCCTCAAGGGTTCAGTAGTATAACATTAGACAATGGCCATAGCAACTAGAAAGTGTACCAAATTGCAATGGCGATGCCCCTTTTAATCACATTTTTGCCTCTTTTTCTTTATTTTGCATTAAATTATCCTTCGATCCTTCTTGACCAACAAACCTGTAAGTTTTCAACAACTTATGTTAGGTTCCAAGAAAAATGGTGCATAAAGGATAATATTATACACCATTTAAGCTCAAATATGTGTCCAAATCTAGGACTCATCACAGCCTAGTACTCGGATACTCATGTACCATTTAATCAAAGCTTCCAAATACATTCGTTTCAAATTAAACTCTAATGTTGATTGATATCACTTTGCATGATTCAATGACTAGATGTAATTGCCTGAGGCTCAATCGGGACCGAAAACAAATTGAACACGGAGTGTAGTATCACCAACGCTTCTCATAAGCCACGAGACTTAGGAAATTATGGATAAAGGTATTCATAATAGCAATATTACTACCTACATATGACTCAAATACTAGACTCTAGTTTGCTATGCCATTCTACAAGGATCTAACCAAGTCAGGTTGATGTCGGGTCATCTAACGAAGGTTTCCATCAACTTACACTGTATCCAATAAACTCCATAACAACACATACATGAATTCGATATCATTTTAAGCACAAACAAACAATGGAAGAAGTCACACAATTTTAATTTCTCAAAATTACCTAAAGTAGGGCTAAACATGCATTCTAACATTTAAGATATATAAGCAAGCTATTTGAACCCAACTTCCATCTACCTAAATATGATTTCACACATTCTAGCTAAATCTATGAAATGGAAAGTTGTAACCAACTTGTAAGCTGATCATGTGTGATCCAAACTACTTTGCCAAATACTTTTCCTTTCACATAGCCTCAGCTTATTGTCACACTATCAAAAATGAAACCATAAAATCATTACAGTAATTTAGACACTAAATTTATAAATAATAGGGATAGACCATGTTTAGGATAAAATATAAGGAATGTGAGACCTGTATTAAGAATTACAGAATTAACCCCAAAAAAAATAGGTCCAAAATATGTTCTCGAGCTCAAGTCCTAAAATTGGACATAATTTGGGGATTGAAAACATCATAACGACGACAAGCAATAAAATCCAAAAATTTTCCCAAAAACTAGAAAAATACAACAACTAGAAATAAGAAATTTACAAAAACTGAAGCCACTAATATACTTTCTGAACACACCATAGTACTTTTCTCAAAAAATCACCCAAAAGAGCCCCAAGAATCTCTCTAATCGGACCTAAGTTTCTCAAGAAATTGAGTCTTGAGAGTCTTGAAATATTCCAAAAGTTCACCCAACAAAACATTCATGGCAGATACTAAAGAAAAAAATTTACTCAAGCAGATGTCCCAAGCTAGTTTTCAAGCTTACCAACACGTTCTTATTGAAAAGTCCGCAAGATAGACCTTTGAGTTACTAAATTATGACTTATACCGCTGCAACTATCACATTCAAAATTTTACACCTCAAGCTTATCATGACTAGGATAAATAAAATAGACCAGCACGATTGACCTCTACGATGGTGATGAATAGTGCTCTACGATTACATAGTACCAAAAAAATGACCTTCGCAAATATGGAGAACAATGAACCCGTACCTTTGTGAATGTAGCAGGAGGCCCACGATCGCGAAGGCCAAATTGCCTGGTCTCCATCAACATGGCCTAGATGACTGCGAGAACAAATCCTTTTGCACCAGATATCAGTTGAAAATGCTGAATTTGGCAAAGTTGAATTCTCTAACGTGGTGCTTAGGATTTGTTTAGAACCCCGTGCACGCAAATGAACTATGCTACCCATCAAATTTGACGTCTTGACCTCAATAGTGTAATCGAATTTCCATATGAGATCATCACAACTAGGTGCTCGTACTGAATTTCGAAGCCTTGAGAGTTTAACTAAAGATCTTTCTAGATTAAACTCGACGTTCCATAGCTAATCGTGTTGTTAGAATTTGTGTTTGAACATGTTTCCAAGAATATTGACCAAATTCTACCACTGACCACCTTTAAAGTCTAAAAATGACTTAAATCCATATCAAAAATTGAAAAATTTGATCAAACCACACTTCTAGCCTGATTTAGCCATTTCGAAGCTGATGGATCTATCAGAAATCCTTTCTAAGGCCGTTTTCCTATATTTTTGACCAAAGTCAAGTATTCAAGTTATAAAGACCTCTAAATACAAAAGGTTGCAGAAAGTTCGAACGAACAACTACAAAACCGAGCTACCAGTGCCATTTGGTCGTAGATGACTAGGGGTCTCTGAGGAAAGCTCTAATTGACA
>JAPFFP010019862.1:0-16489 GCA_026153255.1 Solanum medicagineum
TCAAGTTTTATATTTCAGCCCCTATGTCATTCATATGCATTCATGCTCAAGTTAGTAAACTTATGATGATTTTACACTTATGTGGACTATTTGAAAATGATGTTTTACATGTTATGTTGCATTCTCATTGGGGCTGATTCATTCATGATAACTCTTGTCATGTACGTATCTTTTACATTCAGGGACAAATGTTTTCAATGGAGATACATTGTAACGACCCCAAAAAGTGCCCAAAAATGTGCCTCGGAATGCCCAAAATTTTGATTTCCGTATATCTAAAATATGTTCATTATTTTGGAAATCCAACTTAATGTTTATGATCAGGGGGTCAAAATTAGGTGAAAAAGTGTCTAACCTCAATTTAAGAGAGAAAGAATAGAAATTATAAATTTTTAAGGGACGATTTCCCGTGAACTGTTCGCGATGTTTCCACGACGCCCCTTGGGTACGCTTTATTACAAATCCCTCTTCGCATCCTCTCGCGACGCGGAGATGTGTTTTTTGCCTGACAGCTTTTCTTATGCGGCCCAAAATATTCTAAGTGCTGGGCCCAAGATTTCCAAACGTGTTTTTATCTATACTTAGTCAAATTCACCCTTATATCATCCTAAACATTTCCTAACACTCCCCAAAACATTTAGCCATACTTTCACTCCAAATTCCAAGACTCAAAACCCTCATCCGGATTTAAGGATTCTCTTCAAGCTTTAAGTATCCATTGTCAACCTTCACCAAGAACTTCTCCAAAGCTAAGGTATGTGGTGTTGAACCATTGTGTCCGTCCACCCATGGTGCCTAGGTCTCCTTCTTACTAACATTGCATGATTTAAAGTTGATTTTACATGTGGGTCTTGTATATTGAGAAATTTACTGCACAATGGTTTTTAGTTCATGAAAGTATGGTTGTTTTAGCAGGTTTTAAGCTTCAAATCTTGGATCTAATGTTGGATTTGATGAGGTCTTTTGATGTAAAGGTCTTAGGGGTGTTACAAAGTGTTGATTGATGATTTTACAATAGATTTTATTACATGATTTCATCTATAAATTGCATAGTCTTTTACCCCCATTACACACCCCCAAGGTGTTTGATAAAATGTTCGATTATGGTTTCATAAGGAAATGAAGGTCCAAAGCATGAGATATGATATGAATGATGTTATGATGAAAAAATGAGATTATTTATATGATTATTCCTATATGAAATGTTTCACTAGAGCCAATGATAAATCCTATATAAAGTTTTGCATTAGACCATGCCCGATCCGGGGGACAAGAGCCTAGGTAACCATGTTGGGGGTTTATACTCATCAACCATGCGAGGGGTTTATATGTCATCACCGTGTTGGTAAGGTATAATTACCATCAACCATGTGAAGGTTTTATGCCACACAACCACCAAGGGGTTTATACCTTGAATAACTAGGTTGGCCTCTTCTACACATATGATATTCTATATGTGTATGGATTACTTAAGCATGTTTTACTTATGCATTGATCATACATGTCATATTGCTATATCATGTCTATTGCCTATTGCTATGCATGTTGACTATGAATGGTATATCTTGTTGCATTGCATCCCACATACTTAGTACATTTAAACATACTAATATATACTCTTGCGTAAATGATATCGCCATGTAGGAACCGGTGCCCAAGTTGATTATCCTTATCCTCCACGTGGCTAGACGATGCTATTCCATGCTTGTTGGTGAGTCCTCCATTTTGGGGACTTTGGTTTATGTTTTCCTCTTATATGTATTGAGACACTATCCTATGTTCTACATGATTATGAGGGTGAGCCCGATTACTTTATCTTGGCCCCTTATCTATCTATGTATATAGAGGTGTTTGTTGGACAAGTTATGTATTTATGATACGAACTATGATTCCTTGTCTCTTGATCTTGATGTGTTGCAAAGCCTTCCCTTAGACCCAATGCCCCATTCTATTCTACATGTCTTTTATATGCTTCCGCGACCAAGGATGTATAATGACAAGTTATGAGGCTTGTTTGGAGTTCCTTCGAGTTCAGTATTCGCCGTGTCACATCTAGGACTTAGGCTTAGGTAATGAAAAACACCTCCCATCCTAGGTGATTGAGGTACAAACCCCTCAACTTTGTTATCAAATGTACCACCTTCCATCCTAGGTGATTAATGTATCAACCCCTCAATTAGGTTAATGAGGTATCAACCCCTCAATTAGGTTAATGCGGTATCAACCCCTCAATTAGGTTAATGAGGTATCAACCCCTCAATTAGTTTAATAAGGTATCAACCCCTCAATTAGGTTATTAAACATCACACCCTCCATCAAAGTGGTCATCTCACAACACTATAAAGCAAAATACCATAGATCTACATTCCTTTGATCATCATAAGGTCATTCCACTCATATGCCAATAATTAGGCCTTCAACAATTCAATATACATAATCCGGATATTTTATCAAACACTTGGTGGGTGTGTAGTGCTAGGTTAAACCATGCAATTCAAGAGTAAAATCATGCAAGAATATTCAATGTGAAACCGCCCTCAAGCAATATACATTAAAGCCCTCCATCAAATCCCATAATCTTTCATAGATTCATAGCTCAAAACATGCAAGAGTATAGATCATGAAATAGTAAAGTCAATGTACTTTAAAATCATGTAAATCAGCCCATAAACATCATGGTAAAACCCCATCATAGTTAACTTGTAAATCGTATCAAAACATCACAATAGTCCATAGATTTCATAACTTGAATCAAGTATAATCTCAATAGACAAAGATTAATTAGCTCATAGTATAAGCTCAAAATAGATATTCATGCATAATCAATAATATTTGACCAAACCCCAACATATATCATGTTCATATTTCATGATAATAGATACCCATAAGAAATACAACTTGAAATCATGTGATTTTCATAAATGGAAAGATTGGGCTTCATGGGTGAAAGAAACCCATGAATGAACCAACATACCTTGACCTTGGAGAATCCCTGAAGAAGATTAGAAATGGAGACTTGAAGGTTGAATGAAAACCTTAAGATCTGGATGAGTTTTGGGACTTAAAATTTGGGGTGAAATAATAGTCTAAGTGTTTGAGAGAGTATTGGGGAATGTCTTGGATGATATAAAGGTGAAATATGGCTAAGTATAAGTATTTTTACACATGAGAAGGCTTAGGACCAAGACCCAAAAGCCTTGGGCCAAGATAAAAATATTACCTAGCAATAAAATATGCAGGTCCACATCTGGTCCAGGATGTGTACCTATTGCGGAGGAGTTATTACACTGCTCCATCGCAGACAAACACTGGATAAAGGATTTTTGGAACATCAAAATTGTAATTCATTTTCTTGAAAATTGGGGTTAGACCCATTACCCAGTCAATTTTTCCCCCTAATCAAGAATATGAAGTCAGATTCTAGATATAATGTACGAATTTTGAGATATATGAAAATTACGATTCTGGGCATTTTCGAGGCATATTTTCGGGCACTTTTTGGGGTTGTTTCAATATCTCCTGTTTTGGAACATTCGTACCCGAATGTCAAAGGAATGTATATGAGAGACGTAAACATGGCAATTTTAGCCCACTTGAGGATGCAACAATGTACTTAAACATCATTTCAAAAATCTCAACATAAGTATAAATCATCACAAACTTGTCAATTTAAACATGAATGCATGTAAATGACATAGGGGCTAAAACATAAGATTTGGAACCATAATGAAAAGTACTTAATGTGTTATAATAAGCTTGATTAGAATAAAGGAGGTACGGGGAATTGCTTTTTAATGCCTGCTCTAGCTTCCCGAGAGACACTTTTGACTTGACGATTCTTCCAAAGGGTCTTGACGAACATTACATCCTTATTAATCAACTTTTTCACCCTTCCATCCATTACCTCCACCAGGACCTTCTCCTAAGCCATCTTATCCTCCACGACAGCCACAACCTCAAAGAGTTCCATAGCACAAGAGTCGCCAACACATCTCCTCAACATAGAAACATGAAGAACTAGACGAACTATATCCATAACCGTAGCCAATCCCCATTGGTATGCAACCTCACTAATACTCCTCGACATTCTCTAAGGACCCACAGACCATAAACTCAATTCCCTTTCTTGCCAACCGGACCACACCCTACATGGGGGGTGGGATACTCCCAAGTAAACTCAATCTTTAACACAAGCACACATGGCCTACCTTAATATCTAATGACACCATCTCCCCCTTAGGATAAAACCCCCACTTTATCATCTCTCACCAAGGTCTTCAACTCTAACAAGGCTAGGTCAAGGTTTTCCTTTTCTCTCACCTCATCAACCAAGAAAGAGCTATAAACAATAGCCACCACTACATTACCATAGCCAACCTCTTCTAACCTGGCTACCAATCTAGCTCAATGATGGACCTCTCTAGTCACCTAGAACATCAAGAATCCATCTATCACCGGAAAAACCCGATAGAAATGTCTCAGGTTCAACACCCCTAACTCTTACAAGATGATAATGTAACTCTTAGAGATCAATTGGACCTTAAGTCAAGAGATGGACTTACCCCTTCACTACTTCTTTACAATTCCCCACTCAAGGACGGGTTCATTAGGGAGTTGGAATCTAACTCTACGGGCCCTACATTCCAAGGGGACACAATATGCATGCAACTAATCCACCCCAAGTATGCCATCAAAATCCACCATACCAACTCCAACAAGTCACAAGGTAAGACCAAATGCAATATGAACGTGGAACAACACGTATGAACTTTTTAACAACAATAGATTCACCGACGGGGTATACACTTCATAAGGTTTACCTAACACATGGGGCACACATGAATCTTACCGGCAACAAAAAGGATAATTGAAGGAATAGGCACCCCTAGAACCATTGAAACATGCACAATAAGATAAATAAAAACCTCTAACTTACCGGTAACATCATCGGGCACCTCATACCCTTGTTGCTTTCTTTTAAGAGAGTAAAACTGATTGTGCCTTGGGGCACCACCTTGAGGGAGAACATTTTCACCCTTGCCTTGCTTACAAGGATAATCATTCTTCTTATGCCCCTCTTCACCACAATGGAAACATGCATTGGTGTCTTTCAAACATGGGCCTCTATGAATCTTACCACGTGTTGGACACATAGCATCATCTCTATCTTTGGGACTTTGGAACTTTCCTTAAAAATGGGCCCTCGTGGCCTCCTTACCCTACTCTTTCTCATCCTTTCCTCCTCTAATTGTTTAGCATAAGTTATCAAATGAGACAAATCCATGTCATTAGTCAACATAGCGGTACGACATAGTTCACTTACCAAATTGGAAACACCCATCACAAACTTATTCATTCTAGTCCTTGGGTCGGCAACCAAGTGTGGAGTATATTTTGAGAGTTGGTTGAACTTGAGGACATACTCCCTCACACTCATAGGTCCTTACTTCAAGTTCATGAACCCCACCAATTCGGCTTCCCTAAGTTCAAGAGGGAAGAATCGGTTGAGGAAAGCCGCCTTAAACTCCTTCCATAACATAACATTATTGTTCCCCTTCTCCTCCTTCCATTCATTGTACAAATTTGAGCTACCCCATTGAGTTGGTAAGCCGCCAACTCCGCCTTTTCTTCTGACTCCACACCCATTATGGACAACACCTTGTATACCTCATCGATGAATTCCTGAGGGTCCTCATCAATCTTAGACCCATTGAACTCTGGTGGGTTCATCCTCATAAAGTCTCTCACCCGAGATGCCAGAGTAGGAGCATGAGGGGCTTTGGCCCCTTCATTGGCTTGATTAGCCACAACTTGTGCAAGAAAAGTAAGAGCATCCCAGAGCTCACCATGAGCCGGTAGTTCCTTGGGTGTGGGCGCTCTTCTTCCTCTTGTGTTAGGCATGATCTAGCATAGCAAAGAAAAATAATTAGGGGGAAAACCTTGCTTCAACTCTATACAATAACTTAGGACATGAAGAAGGGAAAGATTTCGTAAAATATATAAACCTAGTGCGGTCCACAATATAATCATGAATAGGACTCTAATCGACGCGGTGTGTTGGATGAAGAGGACCATTAACAACCTAGTGCTCTGTTACCAAGTTTGTCATGACACAAAATAGGGCCTAGACGTGATACTACGAATAGAGAACCCGAAGGAATCCCAAACAAGCCTCTTAGAATATCATACACACATCCTTGGTTGCGGAAATAAAATAGAACAACATAAGAAAGATAAACAAGGTAAATTGGGACTGTGGGAAAGAGTTAAACACTTGAATAACATAAGTGAGTCAAGCTCAAGCATTATACATAACTTGTCTAACAACACCTCTAACGTAGAACTTAGCGGGGGCCAAGACAAGCAACCATGGTCACCCTCATAGTCAAAGCATACCATAAAGAAAGCGAGTCTTTAATACATAGCATAAGAACATAGATATTGTCCTCAGAATGGAGGACTCACCAACTAGCTTAAATAGGAACAACTAGCCACATGGAGGAGGAGGATGACTAAATGAAGCTCTGGTTCCTACATGGTAACATCATTTTAATGTACTAAGTATGTAGAATGCAATGCAATAAGAGATAGGCAACGTAATTGAAATGCATAAACTTAGGCTGGACAATATGGCATGTACGAATGATGCTTGAGGTAAAAACATGCTTATATAGAACATATTACATGTGTAGAAAGAGATCATCGTTTGGTTAATAGGTTTACCACCTCCCATCCTAGGTGATTGAGGTACCAACCCCTCAACTTGATTATCGATTGTACAACTTTCCAACCTAAGTGATTGAGGTATCACCCCTTCAATTAGGTTCATGAGGTATCAACCCCTTAAATCAGGTTAATGAGGTATTAATCCCTCAATTAGTTTATAGAACATCACACCCTCCATTAAAGTGGTCATATCACAACACTATAGAGCAAAATACCATAGATACAAATTTATTTCATTATCATAAGGTCATTCAACTTATATGCCAACAATTAGTCCTTCAACAACTCAAGATACATAATCCAGACATTTTATCAAATACTTAGCGGGTGGTGCTAATGTAAAACAATTCAATTCAAGAGTGAAATCATGCAAGAAAATTTAATGTAAAATCACCCTTCAATACTTGGTAACACCCTCAAGCAATATACATGAAACCCTTCATCAAATCCCATAATGGTTGATAGATTCATAGGTCAAAACATTCAATAGTATAGATCATGAAATAGTAAAGTCAATGCATCTTAAAATCATGTAAATCATCCCACCAACATCATGGTAAAAACCCATCATGGGTAACTTTTAAATCGTAACAAAACATAACAATATTCCATAGATTTCATAACTTGCGTCAAGTATAATCTCAATAGACAAAGATTAGCTCATAGTATAAGCTGCAAATAGATATTCATGCATAATCAATAATATCTGATGAAACACCAACATATCTTATGCTCATATTTCATAATAATAGATACCCATAAGAAATACAACTTGAAACCATGCAATTTTCATAACAAGGAAGATTGTGGTCATGGGTGAAAGGAATCCATGAATAAAACCAACATACCTTGACTTTGGAGAATCCTTTTAAGAAGATTGAAAATGGAGACTTGAAGCTTGAATGAAAACCTTAGGATTCGGATGAGTTTTGGGACTTGAAATTTGGGGTGAAATAATAGACTATGTGTTTGAGAGAGTATGGGAAATGTCTTAGATGATATAAAAGTGAAATATGGCTAAGTATAGGTATTTTTACACATGTGAAGGCTTGGGACCAAGACCCAAAAGCCTTGGGTCGAGATAAAAAAATCACTAGCAACAAAATACACAAGTCTGCGTCTGGCCTGCGACGCAAACCTATCACTTGGGATTTTTACACTGGTCCGGGATGGAGGCGCGTCATGGCACCATCGCGGATAAACACTAGATAAGGGATTTTTGCAAAATCAAAATTGTGATTCATTTTCTCTAAAATTGGGGTTAGACGCATCACCCACTCAATTTTGCCCCCTTATCAAGAATATGAAGTTGGATTTTTGATATCACTCATGAATTTTGATATATATGGAAATTACAATTCTGCGCACTTTCGAGGCACATTTTCGAGCACTATTTGGGGTCTTTTCAAATGGGTACTTCTCTTGCAAGAGTTCAACTTTGAGTCATTGATAGAAAAGAGATAGAAATATGATTGCAAAAACAACTTTGAGTCATTGATAGAAAAGAGATAGAAATATGATTGCAAATCACCTATCCAGATTAGAAGATGGGGCAATGATGAAGTTTGACGATGGACTAGAGATAGATGATTCCTTTCCTGATGAGATAGTATTGGTTGCATCAAATGAGCTTATACCTTAGTTTGTAGATTATTCAAATTACTTGGTGAATGATACTATGCCACTCGACTTAAACACACATCAACGTCGAAAATTTATGCATGATGTGACAAAGTTCTTTTGGGATGATCCATACTTGTTTCGTGTATATGCTGACGGGATTATTCATTGCTGTGTTACTAAGAGTGAAATGATGAGCATACTTGAAGCATGCCACTCGTCATTGGTGGGTGAGAATCATAGAAGGCTTCGAATGGCCCACAAGATTTTACAATGTGGGTATTATTTGCCCATAATCCACCAAGATGCCTATGACTATGCCAAAGCTTGTGATAGGTGCCAAAGAGAAGGTGGGATTACTTTAAGTATGATCTCCCTTTAAATCCTATTTTTGTGATTGAGTTGTTTGATGTGTGGGTGATAGATTTCATGGGACCATTTATCAGCTCACATGGAAACAAATACATCTCAGTTGCTGTGGATTATGTATCAAAGTGGGTGGAGACCATGGCTCTACCAAACAATAAAGGTAAAAGTGTCACAACATTTCTAAAAAGTAACATCTTCTCGAGATTTGGTACTTCTATATTATCAGTGATGGAGGTTTTCACTTTTGCAATAGACTTGTTAAAGCTCTTCTTGAAAAATATGGAGTGAAACATAGGGTGACGACATCGTATCATCCTAAAACAAGTGGGCAAGTGGAAGTGTCAAATAAGAAAATTAAATATATTTTACCTAAAACTGTGAATGCAAACCTAACAGAATGGTCTCGAAAGTTGGATGATACATTACAAGCATACCAGACTGCATTCAAGACCCCTATAGGCATGTCCCTGTATCAACTTGTTTTTGGGAAGACATGTCATTTGCTAGTGGAACTTTTGAGCGTAAAGCAATGTGGGCATTGAATAAGTTGAATTTAGATTGGAATGATACAACTACCTCTAGCTAGAGCTAACTCAATGAGCTTGATGAGTTTCGGTTGAAAGCATATGAGAGTTCAGCCTTGTATAAGCAAAGAATGAAAATACAACATGAGCACCACATAGAAACTGCCAATTCACACTAGGGGACTTAGTTCTACTCTTCAATTCTAGATTAAAGTTGTTCCCCAAGAATCTCAAATCTAGATAGTTGGTACCCTTTCGGGTAGCATACTTCTTTAATCATGGGGCCATTAAATTGGAGAGTCAAAATGGAGGTACTTTCAAAGTATATGGCCCAAGAGTCAAGTTATACTTTGGAAATGTGGAAGTGATCAATATAGTTGAAGAATGGGATCTTGAGAAAGTATGAGTACTCTGATATCTATGTCGTACCGTTGACTATAAGTCAAGCGCTGCTTGGGTGGCAACCCAAGGTGGACTATGGTGCTTAGGTGCAAAGGTATGATTTTTTGACTCCTACTATTATATTTTTGCTTGATTTGGTGCATTGAGGACAATACACAACCTTTTCAATGGGGTGTGGGTAGTTGTGAGCCTTGGTGAAGTCTTAGTAACTTATAGTCTATAACTACCCCAAATTTTGATCCCTAGGTTTTCTTGCTTGTGTTCTTTTTCCTCGTGGATATTTAATTTCTGTTGAACTGGCACGTTTAGGATATTAAGATAATATTTGTAACATATAGTACTAATACTTATAACATATAACATGTTTTTATGTTTGTTTTGCAAATTGGTACCCACCAAATTTTTTTTATTAGTAGTTAAATGGAAACCATGCATATTTGGGTGTTTAGCAATAGTTGTATTGATAAGTGAGGGTAATTTTGAGACATGAAGCATGATCTGTGAGTTGCTTGTTGATAATCTTTTGCAATGCCATGTGAGTATGAGCTTATTTTGATAAATTCATGCATTTTTGTGCTAATTCAGAACTTGTCCAGTTACTCTAAGTTAGATTGTAGATTAAATGGATTAGGAAGAGATCTTCGGCTTTTGTTCTTTAACTTAGTCCACTTTAGCCTTAAATAATCAACCAAATGATGTTTTATCTCTTGTTCCAAATATTTGAGCCTTACATGAGCCAACTCTTTCTAAAACACTTAATTAGCCTAACCTTGTCTAGTGATAAACCTTGAAATTAGCCCTGGTCTGTCCTTGAGCATTGTGAACCTTGTTGAGGAAAAACGCCTAAGTTAAGGATGACTACTAAAAGTGTCCCTCGTTTGGGGAATAGATATTATGTACTTCAAATAGGCTAAACGCCTAAGTCTAGAGTGGCCGGTGTAGGGGTAAAATCACAATAATAAGGTGGTGTGTTGGGAATGAGAAGAAAAAGAAGAAAATCATGTATTGGATACAATAAAAAGAAAAAGATACCTTAGATTGAGATTAAAAGTAAAATGAAGTGTAAAAATGAGGCAAAATTTGGAAAAAAAGAAAACAAGAAAAAGCATTAATGTTTAAAAAAGGCACAGTAAGGTGAAAATGTTAGAATTGGTGAGGTGAAAGTGTATGTATTTCAAGGATGACTTCTAGTCATTATTTTTCCAAAATGCCATACCAAAGCCCCCTGAACCTACGTAACAAGCCTAGAAAGTCCTACAGTGATCCTAGTCCAGTTGGTTGAAAATCTGAGTTATGAGTATATGGGCAAGCCTATGATATTTAGTCATTATGCATGAACATATTTTGTGAGAGTGAGTGTTCTTGCTTAGTCGCAAGACTGAAATTGAAATCATCATTGAGTGTTAAAGTGAGACTTCATTCTGTGAGGGCACTTGCATTGCATTGTTAGCATTTGACTTCTTCAGTGATTATGGATTGCTGATATTCCTTTTCTTATTATGGATTGTTGATTATGGATTGCTGATATTCTATTGTTGGCATTTGACTTCTTCAATGCACTATTGCATTGTGGTTTGCTAAATAATTGTATAATCTTGTTTTGAAAAGTTGGTGTGAGTACCTGAGTTTGAAGTATATATGATGTATGTCATTGGGTTGATGACTATATGTTGCTATGCTATCTATATAAATTGAGTCGTCGTTTGAGGACAAGTAACAATTTTAAGTTAAGGATGTTGATATGTTGTCAAAGTAAAGCACATTTGATGCCTAAAACAAAACATTTTGTGTGTTCTAAATGCAACTTTTGTGGTTTTTATGTGTATTTATGCTTGTTTTTGCGGGAAAACATGATTAGCATGATTTTGGGAAAGTTGCATACTTTTTCTGGTTTTTGAGGACATATGAGACCCTTTATGAGTCGTAGTTCCTTCTACGAATCGTAAAGATAGTTTCGTGAAGATTTCCAGTGTTGGGAGTTATATATCATTCTACGAGTCGTATAGATGGGTTTCGTTGAGATTTCCATAGATAGACCAGAAGATCTAAGTGAAGTCTACAAGAAGGCAATACTAGTCATATATCAGACTACGACTCATAGAGTGGATCTGTAGCAGTGAAGTCCAAGATTTAAGAAGCTGATACAAAAAGCCGATTACGACTCGTAAACCCAGTTACGAGTCGTAACTGTGAGCCAGTTTTTCAAATACTTTTTGTGACTTCTTTGTAAATACTATAAATAGTATAATTAGATTATTTTTTGTAAGAATGACAACATAATAGAATAGAGAACGTCATTAGAGCATTTTTAGGGTTTTATACTTGGAGATTAAATATTGGAGAAGAGAATACACTTGTGGATTCATTGTATCTTTCAACCTTGTGATTCTCAATACAAATTGGGTTTGCTTGTTCTTCAATCTATTTGGGTAAGAGATAAATTATGTTTTTTCAGTTCATAGTTTCTTTATTTTCCAAAAGCATGAGTAGCTAAACCCACAACTTGGGGTTGTGGAAACAATGAAGATATAACCAACTAAATCTGGATTATTTGCAATTCCTAGAGTGGGTATTTGCATGTATTAATCAACTATCTTTATTTTGCATTTTTTCTAGTGGTGGCCAAAGTTAGAATTCACCTAGTGTAACCTTCCCAATCCAGGTGGTAATGAATAGGAAAAAAAATTGGTTAACAAGATTCAATGGTGTGTTCTCGTCTAATCAACCGAACTAAACCAAGAGGAGGTTAACTTGGACTATAGGTAATGGTTACTATAGCACACTGTAGAGATGGGCCAAGTCCCATAGTGAAATTAGGCCTTCATCTCTGACCAAAGGGCTAGAAGAACTTAAATTACTATCCTGCATGCAATATTCTAGTCGAGAATTGTGATATCCGGGGATGTTGAGTTAGTGAATCATGGGGAACACACTACCCAAGTTACTCTCTGTTATTGATTGTCTTCCATTTTAGTTAGTTTAGATTAATTTCTTATCAATCATTCCAACTCCCCTTTAGGGAAGTTGAGTTAGTTAATAATTGAATTGTTTATTGGTGAATTGATTTGGAAAGTCTGTATTCTCTGTGGCATTCAACCATAAGGTTGGTTAGGTTTATTACTTTGCAACTATTGCTTTGTCCCTAAAAAAGAGGTGTAAAATAAGTGTTATCACCTTCTTCAATGCTCTTGTGGTACCAATTTTAGATGAGACATGGGGCGCTCCATCCGCCCCATTTGCTGTACCTATGCCACCTACAAATAAGCCCAAGAGAAAGGACAAGGTCAAGAGGCACAATCAATGTAGTAGCGGAGGTAAGAAAGTGAGCAGCTAGCATGAGAGGCAGCGAAGGTAGGAGTCTCCGGAGCACCATTGGACCGGGTGCAAATTTTTATGATAGGGACCCTACAAGAGGGTCCGATCCCGATGGTACGACTGATGCCTAGGGCGTCCAAGGTATGTTCTACTCTCCTTTTGTACTTTATTTCTAGTTGTGGTGCAGTGCGGGCACTATATCGTGTTTTTGCAGGGGGTGGGGGATCCTGGCACTTGCGAGTTTTTCTTCCCATGTTTCTTTTATCTCAAGTGTACTATCTAGTAAAACTGACATGCTTAGATTGTCTTGTTTGTATAGATACAAATGTTTATAGAAATTAAGGGTAACCCATGTTTTGATCAGTGGAAAATTCCCCAAGTTAAAAATGTTGCAAAAAGCTTGTATATGCATGCATCCCATCCCGACTAACTCGTACGATTTTTGGAAAGCATGATATGCTTTGTATGGTTGACATCTTCATGAGCGGAGCATTACTATGTTGGTTAGTGCTAACTGGTGTAGGAGATGTGCCATGTGTGTGAGAGCTTATTTGCTTAATTCAGTCGATGCACTTATAAGCTAGAACTTGCCTGATTAGTCCCACTAAAACAATTGAATGAATTAATTAGGACATGATCTTAGGCCGTTTTTGTTGACAAGTCGCTTAGCCTAAATTTGACCAACCAAATGAAGTTGTCTCATTTGAACCAAAAGTTGAACTTGAATAGACCTTTTCTTTGTAATCACCCAACTAACCTTTCCTATCTATCTATAGATCTTTACTTTGGCCCTGGTCTCTCCAAGGACATTATGAACCTCAGTCTAGGCCAAAAGCCTAAGTTGAGGGTGGCTTATACTAGCCCTGGTCCTTTAAAAGATATTGTGAACCTTAGCCTAGGCCAAAAGCCTATGTTGAAGTTGGCTATCGTAGAAAAACCTGAAAAATAAGTCTAGAAAAGAGCTTAGTGATAAGAGGAGAACGGAAGATTGGGGTGTGATCGTGAGTAAAACAAAAGAGTGAAAAAGAAAAGGAAAAAAAAGAATAAGTGAACACGGAAATCACTCTCCATGGCAAAGAAAGTTGGAAAAATAGGGGAATGTGAGTTGGAGGCCGAAAGCATATGGCTGAGTCAAAGTAGTCTTGGAGGGGCCAATTAGTCACTTTGATCCTAACTGTACAACACCCTAGCCCGAGCCTACATTACAAGTCACAGAAGTCTTAACATGATCATAAAAAGGTCGTTCAAGAGTTAAGGTAGCGAAAATAAGGGCAAGCATATGGTAGATATTTGTGTGTACATCGAAAATCACTTGTGAGAGTGAGTATCTACATTCCAGTCTCTGTTTTACATTGATATATTATTTGTGACTTCTTTATAGTGAGGCCTCTATCCTTGCACTAATTGGTTGCTAATACGACTGGTTCATCTTTGTTCCCAATCTTATGTTGGCCAACCGTACATGTAAGATGTTGACCTTGACCTGTGTGGGTTTGTTTTGGGTGTAAGCACATTTTAAGGATGTTTTATGGGCATATGTGTTAAAACTGAGAGGTTATCCATAGTTCTGATTGAGCACTTGTATTTATGCTTTGTTTTGTTGAGTCGTCATTGCTTTAGGACAAGCAATCATTTTATGTTTAGGGCGTTGATGAGTCATGGAAGTACAACTCTTGTAATGCTTTAAACATAGGATTTTTGCACCTTCTCAAGCAAATTTGTTGGTTTGATATGTGTTTGGTATTGTTTTTCAAGAAAATGGTTAAGGCATGGAGTGATGGGAAAAGTGCAAGAAAATGAGTGAGAAAAAAGCTCAAGTGTCACCAGACGGAGGTCTCTATGGCCCGTGTTGCAGCACATGGACCATCAAAGTCCACGTGGACTTGGTCCAAGTGAAGGAAGCAAAGAATGGAACAAAGTAAAGGACCATGGGTGCCTTCACGGCTCGTGTGTCACTCCATGGACCGTGAGACCTGTCGTGTGCTCTCACTTAGTGTGACAAATGATAGTTGGAGGTGTGGCAGAGGAGCTAGAATGAAAAAGATTAGGGTACATCCCATGGTGTCTTTCACGGGCCATGGGAACTGACACGGGCAGTGTCCCATGCTGTAGAAATGATGTGAATTTAAAGGTTCACCATCAAAATGCAAAAATTGTGCAAGTGGAGTGATATGTGGCCCACCACGGCCCATGTGACCAACCACAGACCATGACATAAGCCGTGATGCTAAGGAACGAAGCGGATAGCAGAGAAAATTATTAAGGCAAGGGTCACAGACCAGTTCATAGTTCATTAACCCTCACAGGAGCAATACCAGTGCACATGAGGAAATGGCGCGAGTTGAAGACCAAGTAATGACTCACGAACAATTCGGAGCATCACGGACCGTGTAGTTACCCGTACACATTGCAACCACCTATTTTCCTATCTTAAGTCGGATTAGGTTTCCTTTCGTATATATTATTTTTGTTACATTTTCATTTGTCTTTGACTATTGGAGAGACAGAACGAAGTACGAATACTATTTTGCATTAATTTACATTGAAGTCTTAGATCTTAATAACCCCTTTAGAGATTGTAATTCATGGATTTATAACTTTATCAATAGTAAGTTCTTTATCATGATTTCTTTACATTATTGTGAGCATGTCTCTTGAATATGCTACGCTAAACCCACAACTAGGATTATGGGAACCATGACAACTCAATAAGATAGACGAATTTGGGGTGAATCTTGAGGTTGATTATCGTATGTATTGTAGTATTCTTCGCTTTAAGTTCTTCCTTAATGAGTTGATGCGTTAGGGTAAGCCTGTATTTGTTACATGCCCGGAAGGGATGTATTGATTAGGAAAATAATTCTAACACCAATTCAAGGTTTTTAATCTAGTCTAACTACTAGAGACCAGAAGGTGAGAGTATTCTGGGATCCATACCAAGGGTTAAAAAGTATACGTTCTGAGACCGGAAGATGATGAATAAAATGCATCTAAGAAGGAACGGAAGGTGAATTAGGTGTTACCTACTTGTTTGATCTTTTATACGTAATTATGAACATATTTACTACATAAATTTGGCTATCATACTGAACGTCATGGGGAACACAATCCTAGCTTCTCAATAATTATTTGAAATCCAGTAGTCACTACACCTTTGCATTACTTCACTTTAGTAATTTAGTCTGCATAAACAAAACCCCCCATTTACTTTGTTCCCTTTTATTTCGAGAATGGACATTGCATCTGAAAAAGGGTGCTAATAGATTTATTCTCATGCATTCCCTGTGGGATCGACCTTAACTCTTATTGAGTTCTACATTTGATCAATGACCACTTTACTATTCCTTTTGGAGTGTAAATTTGGGCGTATCAGGTGGCAGCATAGATTGCAGAGTAGGGCCCAGACCCTGCATGGATAGCCACTTCTTCTGAGGCCATTGTGAAGGCCTCATTTAGTTTCCCCACAAACCTTTGGTGGGCTTTTCTGAGGTCACAGGTTCGGCTGATTCTTGTTGATAATACCTTGATGCCGA
>JAPFFP010019883.1:0-16487 GCA_026153255.1 Solanum medicagineum
CAACGGCCTAGTCATATGCATTTCCTTTGGCTTGTTATCACTGTTTACCTGCTTTAAGGCATGTTAAAGGTAGAAACTCCTTATAATATGTATAGAACGCATATAGTTACAGGTTGGTTCTCCCGAGCCTTATTGGCGACGGGTGCCGGTCCGCCCTACAGGACTTTAGGGCGTGACAAATCAACACTGTTTTTTTTTGTCAAACTTTGAAATTTTGAAATTCGCTACGGGTGCTCTAAAATCGGGGTTAGACCCCCTTACCCCTAAATTTGACCTCGTGAACAAGAATATGAAGTCAGACTTTTGATATCACGCATGAATTTTGAGATATAGGGAAATTAAAATTATGGGCATTTTCGAGGCACATTTTCGGGCACTTTTTGGGGTCATTTCATTAAGTCAAGGGGAAACACAACTGGAATACAGTAAATAGAACCAATGAACAAATATATCAATAGTATCAAGTAGGATACCTAAAGATCTAAGTATCAAGAGTTCCTGGAGTAATTTTTACAAGACATTCAAATGAAAAGTTTCGACCAGTATGTAAGTCATGTCGTCACACCAAACATAATCAAGTATCAAGAAGGACTGAAGCCCTGTATCAAGACGGTGAAAACCCAATTATCAAGTGAACCAAGAACCATATTAAGAGTGGCATTCTAGTTCTTGCATAAAATTGACTGCTTCCGTAGTTAGGACAAACCAAAAATCCACAATCAAGATGGCAATTGATTCGAACAAGAGGAATGCCGATAGTGACAAACCACAGCCAGAAGAAGGACAAATTCTACAAGGGTGTCAAGTTATCAGGCAATTCGTACAAATGAGCGAATTAAGCAACTTCCTTGCGAGTCCAATAATATATCAACACAACCACATAAAATGACAAGAACATAGCTGAGATACCAAGATAACATTCAAATGTGCCAGAAGGTAACAAAAGTACAAGAACAAGTCTTTACATGAACCTGAACCTTTTAGCAAGCAACCGACATACCGAGTTCAAGTCGTGGATCAATACAAAATCTGTTTCTTCAATCAATTTCCTTAGGATTGTACAAGAGTGTGAGCACCTTAATACTCATTTACATGCTCATTTAATGTTCATCATTTTCAACGGGTAGAAACTAATAAGATAAATACAAAAACTGGGGCCTATTTCTGCAAATCACACTCTTCTCAGCAGCTTTACTGCCTTGCAACACAACTAGAATTTGAATTGGTAAATAGACAAACTAGGCTTTCTTGTCTGCATGAAAATTGTAGATATATGAATATAAGTTGCAAATAATCAAGAATCACTTCAAAATACCCTTTGTTCTAATGTTTATAATTTAAACACTAACAGCAGACCACCAGGGTTTTATATGTCAAAACTTTAAATAGAACTTGTCCTAACTTGCATCCACTGTTTCGAATCTATAACTACCAAATTTGGTCCCAACATAAACATATGAGTTGTAGATAAAAGTCTTAGGGTTGCAAAGAACTAAGAATCATCACAAATTACAGTTCACACATCAAGATATGATTAAAATACTAACAACAGTACATAAAAGGCTTCTCAGACAGAAAATTGGCTAGAATTTTCACTATGTTTCACACCTTTTTTCGATACCATACAAGCAGATTCACATTTTCACCAAGGCTTAAAAGTTGTAGATATGTGAATTATCTTTCTAAAACATATTTACACACTAAAAACACAGATATATACAATGAGCTATTCCATAATTACTACACACTATGCAATTTAAAGACATAATTCAATTACTTACCAAAGGGTAAGGGATTTCTTAACTTTGCTCCAAGGAAATAATTTATTTCGTGTGTTTTTGTAAAATATAACATTAGTTAATGAGGTTTAAAATGTTCTTGAGACTGACTTACTTTGGGGAAAATATATTTTGTATTAAAAACAAGTTAAAAGAAAAACTGTCCAATAAGGTGGCGGCCCAAATTTTCTCTTTTCCACACCTTTTTTTTGTTCACACATAATAATAATTATTAAGACTTATTTAACATTTATAATTGCATACAAGTAAATAAATTTCACTAAAACAAACCCTTCCCTCATTCCTTTCTACAATTCAGGAAAATCGACTTCTCTAACAACAAAACTCAAGTCAAAGAGTTGTGAAGTAGAAGTTGATTTTATCTTGAGGGAATACCTTTTTGAAAGTGAATACATTATTTAATAATAAGGGCATTACAACTCTCTCCCCCTTAAGAAATTTCATCTTGACATTTACCTTATGCTAGTCTCGAAATAGGTGCATAATTGGGTCCTCATATCTTCTTCCCTCTCCCAGGTGGCTTCTTCTCCTGAATGGTTCCTCAAAAGTACCTTTACTAAGGGAATTTTCTTGTTCCTAAGTTCTTTTATTTCTCGAGCTTGAATATGGATAGATTCTTCGTCATATATCAAGTCTTGATTAACCTTGATAGATTCAACTGGTAGGACACGAGAGGGGTCAGAACGATATCTTCTGAGCATTGACACGTGGAAGACATTTTGGATCTTGTCCAAGTTAGGTAGTAATACCAATTTATATGCAACTGGTCCCATTCTTTCAAGTACCTTATAAGATCCAATAAATCGGCGGCTAAGTTTTCCCTTTTGGCCAAATCTCATAATCTTCTTCCATAGAGATACCTCTAAGAATACCTTATCACCAACTTAATTCTCGATATCATTCCTTTTAAGATCAGTATATGATTTTTGCCTATCTGAAGCAATCTTCCGACGATCCTTGATCATCTTTACCTTGTCTTTTGTTTGTTGCACAATTTCAGGACTAGCAAGTTTTCTTTCACCAACTTCACTCCAATAAAGAGGAGTCCGACATTTTCTTCCATATAAAGCTTCATAAGGAGGCATTTGAATACTCGACTGGTAGCTATTATTGTAAGCAAATTCTACTTAACTCAAATGCTTGTCCCAACACCCTCAAACTCCATGATGCAAGCTCGAAGCATATCCTCTAAAATTTTTATCACTCTTTCTGATTGACCATATGTTTGAGAATGAAATCAGGTGCTGAAATTTAACTTGGCACTTAAGGCCTCTTGAAAGCGAGACCAAAATCTAGATGTGAACCTTGGGTCTCTATTTGAGACAATAGAGATAAGGATTACGTGAAACCTTACAATCACACTAATGTATAGTTCTGCTAACCTCTCAAGTGAATAATCCATACCGATTGCTAAGAAGTGAGCACTTTTCATTAATCTATCCAATATTACCCATATTTCATCATGATTCTTTTGAGTGTGATGAAGTCCAGAAATAAAGTGCATTGTTATTCTCTTCCATTTCCATTCTAGCATCAGCAAGGGTTAGAGTAGCCCAACTAGAACTTGATGTTCTGCTTTTAATTGTTGACAGACCAAGCATTTTGAAATATACCATCCCACTGATAGTGTTCTTTAAGGGTTCAGTACATTTTCGTACCTCCAGGGTGCATTGCATATGGCGAAGTGTGTGCTTTCTTCAAGATTTCTCCTTTCCATCTCACATCATTAGTGACACACAACCTATTTTGATAAGATAAGACACCATTCTTTGTTAATGAAAATCATGTTTTTCTCCATCTTGAACCTTTTTGGATAGCCTCATGAGTTTCTCATCTAACGTTTGTGCTTCTCTAACTTGCTCAAGCAATACGAGTTTAACATACAGTTGGGAAATAATTGAGCCACATGAATGAAGCGCAATGCAAGCATTCATTGCTCTTAACTTAAAACAAAGGAAATGGACTCATGAAGAGCCTTGCAAAGGACTTGCAACTTAAGCATCTGCAACCACATTAATCTTTCCCGGATGATAATTGATTGTGCAATCATAATCCTTAATGAGCTCAATCTATCTATGTTGCCTTAGGTTTATCTCCTTTTGTGTACCCAAGTATTTTAGGCTTTTGTGATTGGTGAATATGTAACATTTTTCTCCATAAAGATAATGTCTCCATATCTTTAAGGAAAATACTATAGTAGTAAGTTCCAGATCATGAGTAGGATAATTCAATTCATATGGTTTTAATTTTTGAGAGGCATAAGAAATAAATTTCCTTTCTTGCATCAGAACACACCCTAGACGACGATGAGATGCATCATTATATAGCACATACTCCTTTCCCTCCATTGGTAGATAAGTATAGGAGCTTGCATCAACAGTGATTTAAGAGTTTCAAAGATCTCTTGGCATTTGTCACTCCAAATAGACTTTTCCTCTTTCTTCAAGAGTTTTGTCAAAGGGGAGGCTATAATGGAGAAGCCTTTCACGAACCTCCTATAGTATCTCGCCAAGCCTAGGTACCTTCTTACTTTGGTTGGACCTTTGGTGAGGTTTCCATTTAGCAATTGCTTGGATTTTACAAGGATCCACCTTTACACCTTCGGCCGACATGACGTGGCCCAAAAAGGTCACTTCATTTAGCCAAATTCCACACTTGGAAAGTTTTGTGTAAAGTTTTTCCTCCTTCAAAATTTGCAAAAAAACAATTTGGAGATGCTTATCATGATTTTCACTAGCCTTGGAATACACTAATATATCATCTATAAAAACTACCTCAAATTGATCTATATATGGCTTGAATATTTGATTCATTAGATCCATGAATATCGTGGGAGCATTAGTCAATCTGAATGGCATCACCATAAATTCACAATGACCATACCATGTTCTTAAAAAAGTTTTAGGAATATCTTTCTCTCTAACACGTAGTTGATGATACCTAGACCTCAAATCGATCTTTGAAAATAGATTAACACCCCTCCACTGATCAAATAAATCATAAATCCTTGATAGTGGATATCTATTCTTGAATGTTATTTTATTGAGTTGTCTGTAGTCAATACACAATCTAAGAGTTTTATCCTTCTTCTTTACAAATAAAACAGGGGCTCCCCTAGGAGAGACATTGGGATGGATAAAACCCTTTTCAAGAAGTTCTTACAATTGAGTTTTCAACTCTTTTAGTTCTTTTGGAGCCATCAAATAAGAAGTAATAGAAATAGGAGTAGATTCGGGAATAAGGTCGATTGGAAATTCCATTTCCCTTTCCGGGGGTAACCCAGGAAGATTTTCTGGGAAGACTTCTGAAAGATCATAGACAATAGGTATATCTTTAAGACTAGGGCTCTCCAAGCATGTATAACTATGTGAGCAAGATACACATCACAACATTGCTACATTATCTTTCTTGCCTAGGCCGTAGAAATAATACTAGATGTCAATTATCTTTCACCTTGTACAATAATATGAGAAAATACAGGGTCCTTAATAGTCACATGCTTTGATCTACAATCCACTACCGAATAATATTTATAAAACCAATCCATTCTAATAATAGGAAGGGCATTTCAATCAAATCCGCTGGGAAAACTAGGTCTTTGATTATGAATGAACCGGCTCGGTAAATTCGATTACAAACAACTCGGCAGCCCAAGGGACTTTCAACTAGCACATTATAATCAAGCCTAACAGATTTCACATTTTTAGGAAGAACAAGTGATGAACAAATATAAGAATATGTAGAACCAGGATTAAACAATGTAAACACATATAAGCCAAATAAGTAAAATTTACAAACAACCACGTCTTGGCCATTTTGATCATCCCTTTGTTTCATAGCATAAGCTTTTGCTGTAGCCCTTGGCCCACTAGGTTAATTTTTTCCACTTGCTCCAGTCGCTTGGATGGTTTTTGGTCTTACACCCCCATTGGTTTGAGCAGGAGTAGTAGAAGGCTTCTAAACTGAGCTTTCAATGTGCAAGGGAGGGGCCTGTTTAGGACAGTCCTTCACTTTATGACCAAAACTGCCACAGTTAAAACATGCATCAGAAGCTCTCCTACAAACACCATAATGATTCTTCCCACATTGTTCATATGTAGGAACAAATGTCTTGCCTTGACCATCATTTGAAGTGCTACTTGTAGAATAATCTTATCTGCATTGCTTAGGTTGAGGTGACCTGTTAATAGCACTAGCCTTAGAATCATCAAACCTTCGCCTTTTGTATGTACCTTCAAAATCTGATCTAGGTTTATGGAGTTTATTTTCATGTCTACTAGCTTCTTCCTTATCAAGTCTTTCCCAGGTAAGAGCAGTGGAAAATAATTTACAGAAGTTCCCATGTTGCAAGATTACCATATTCTTTTTGATAGAATCATTTAAGCAGTCTTCAAATCTCCTGCACTTATCTTTCTCCTCTTTAATAATATCTCCAACATAACGAGAAATCCTTAGGAACTTTAGTTGATATTCATCAATAGACATGCCCCGCTGCCTCAAACTTAGAAATTCCTTTTTCTTAGCATCACAATAGGCAGGTGGAACATACGTCATACTAAGCACCTTAACAAAGACATCCCAAGTCAGGTCTGGAGGTTTTACCTTGGCATTTGGAATACTCACCCACCAATCATAAGCATCCTATTGTAATAGTGAACCAATATACTTAAATTTTGCAACATCTGAACAGTCCAATTGCTCAAACACCCTCTCCATGCATTCCGGCCATTGTTTAGCATAAGTGGGATCAATAGAACCTTTAAAATCTACTTTACCCATTTTCCTCATTTTCTCAAAGTTTATCCCATTAAGATCATGCATTGCTTCAGCCATGTGGTGGAAGAATTCAGCTTTCTGTTGGAAAGAAGGATTCATAAAAAAAGTACTATGGCTCATCTGAGGATGTGGGATAGGTCTTACACCTTCGTTTCCCACTAGTACGGGGGACGTATTGATCTAATAGATGTTTGCCAACCCCTTCTACTGGACAAGGTTGAGAATAAAAGTTATTTGATCCTTCCCGTGCTGCTTCCATAGGTATATTAGAGGATGAGGAAATAATTTAATTCCTTCCAAAGAGAAGATCACATTGCATTACAGAGATGTACATGACGCATATGCACTTTACAGATACTAAAATAATATTAATCTTTTAAATGAATAGATGACATAGCTTGGACCTTTTAAAAAATTGATAAGTATACAAGTAATTTATATCAGAAGTCCTAGAATCACAAGCCTGGGTTCTGATACCAACATTTATGAAAACCCTTGTGGGAGGATGCCACTTCTATACGCTCTAGGCTTACATAACACTCACTAATGTATGAATAATTTAACACCTGATATATTAATCATAATTAAATAATGAATTCAAAATAGTTAAAGGTATAGGATTTTGTTCTAAAGGTCGTTTAGTTGATTTCTAGTACAAGTATTTGGTATAAGTACCTTGCAAGTAATTTAAACTACTATCTTGCGAGATATTTATACATTGCCCATACCATTGTAGCACGCTGAAAAGTATTACCAATGTTAAAATACAAGGACATAAAATTTACTAGTTTTCGTTTCATACAATCATCTTAACATAACTGGTATTTTAATATAGAAACAAGCTCGCACGCTCAAATTTAACTAAAAAAGCCAAAACTTAAAGTTACAAACCATGGTTCCATAATTTACACTAGCCTTTCAAATTTATACATACATATGGAACAGGAGAATCATGTACATGTCCCAAAACTACTAAAATATATATGTCTAGATGCAAATGTGATCTTCTGCACAATGCCTAAAATATCTTCAATGGCCATCCTCAAGCATCATCTCGGGTACTCCCTACGATAGAAAGAACTATCGCTAAGGATGAAACTTTGTGGTGTAAAAACTAAAAGTTGAGAACCTTAAGTCCCTCAATTTATCCTTCTTAAGTCAAAGGGCAACATAGTTGGAATATAATAATAGACCCAGTGAACAAATATATCAATAGTATCAAGTAGAATACTTAAAGATGTAAGTATCAAGAGTTCCTGGAACAATTTTTACAAGATATTTAAATGACAAGTTTTGCCCAGTATGTAAGTCATGGTGTCCCACCAAACATAATCAAGTATCAAGAAGGACCGAGGCCCTATATCAAGAAGGGTGAAAACCCAATTATCAAGAGAACCAAGAACCATATTAAGAGTTGCTTTCTAGTTCGTGCATAAAATGTACTGCTTCCATACTTAGGAAAAACCAAAAATACATAATCAAGATGGCAATTGATCCAAATAAGAGGCATGGAGATAGTGTCAAAGTCACAGCCACAAGAAGGAAAAGGTCCACAAGGATGTCAAGTGATTAGGCAATTAGTACAAGTGGGCGAATTACACGAGTTCTTTTCAAGTCCCAAATATATCAACACAACCAAATAAAATAAGAACATAGCTGAGATACCAAGATAACATTCAAATGTGCCAGTAGGTATCAAAAGTACGAGAATAGGTCTTTACATGAACCTCAGCCTTTTAGCACGCCACTGACCCTACCGAGTTCAAGCGTGGATCAATACGACATCTATTTCTTCAATCAATTTCCTTAAGATTATACAAGAATGTGAGCATCTTAATACTTATTTACATATTCATAAAATATTCAGAAACTTCAATAGGTAGAAACTAACAAGATAAATACCAAAACTGAGTCCTATTTCTGCAATCACACTCTTCTTGGCAGCTTTACTGTCTTGTGACTCAACTAGATTTTGAATTGGTAAATGGACAAACTAGGCTTTCCAATCTACATGAAAAGGTAGGTATATGAATATACATTGCAAAGCATCAAGAAGTATTTATAATCGAAACACTAACAGCACACCCCTAGGGTTTTCTATGTCATCAAAACTCTAATTAGAACTTGTCCTAAGTTGCATCCACTGTTTTGAATCCATAACTATCAAATTGGGTCCTAATATAAACATACGAGTTGTATATACATGTATTAGGGTTGCAGTGAACTACTAATTATCACAAATTACAGCTCACACATCAAGATATGATTAAAATACTAACAATTGTACATAGAAGGCTTCTCAGATAGAAAACTGGCCAGAACATTCACAGTGTTTCGCGCCTTTTTTCAATACCATACAAGCTGATTCAGATTTGCACATTAACTTAAAATTTTAGGTATGTGAATTATTAAAAACATAGATATATAAAATGAGGTAGTCCACAATTACTACACACTATGCAATTTAAAGATAGAATTCAACCACTTACCAAAGGGATATGGGATTTCTTAACTTTGCTCCAACGTACTAATTTATTTTATGTGTTTTTGTCAAATATAAGGTTATTAGAGAGTTTATAAGGTTTTATATGGTCTTGAAACCGACTTACTTTGGGGAAAATATATTTTGTGTTAAAAACAAGTTACAACAAAAATTGTCCAATAAGGTGGCTACCCAAATTTGCCCTTTTTCACTCTTTATTTATTTTGTTCACACATAATAATTATTATTAAGGCTTGTTTAACATGTATAATTGCACAAAAGTAAATAAATTGCAATAAAGAAAATGCCTCCCATATTCCTTTCTACGATTCAAGAAAATCAACTTCTCTAACAACAAAAACTCAAGTCAAAGAGTTGTGAAGTAAGGGTTCATTTTATCTTGAGGGAGTACCTTTTTGAAAGTGGATACATTATTTAGTAAAATGGCATTACAAGTTCAGGGTTGACATTGATTTTGGGAAGAATATACAGAAGTTGCTGATTTTTTAGGAGTTATAAGGCCCTTTTCGGGCCGTAGAGCATTCTACGTGGCCCGAAGGAGGTCTCGTGTACAATTCTAGAGAGGGGTAGATTTTCTGAAGTTTGTTCTATGAACATGTTGACAGGCCATGAAACATTTTAGGAGTCATAGATCAAGTCTCGTGCACTGAGGATCAAAGAAGGACTTTTTGAAGTTTCATTAGACGGAACCCCCTAGGCGCCATAAAACCTTTTATGGGCCATTGAGGGGTGTCGTAGAAGTCAAGTACATATTTGCAACAATGAAGTACAACAGCTCAAATTACGAGTGGCAAATCACAATACGACCCGTAAAGCAACTCGTGAGGCGTGCTAACTCAACTATCCTATTTTGTTTAGGGCTTGTATTTTAAACATTATAAATAGGTTTTTAGGTTATATTTCCTAGAGGGTTTGAGTAGTTGACAGAAAAAATTGAGATAGAGTAGAGAAAAGCATTGGAGAGTTTTGAGAAACGCTTGTACTTTTTGATTTGATCTTCTAATTATAATCTTGTGATTCTCATTGAAGCTTTGGTTTACTTATGGTTAATTCAATTGTGTAAGTGCTTTATTATGTTATTCAAATTCATAAGTCATGCATCTACACAAATCATGAGTAGCTAAATCCATAACTAGGGTTGTGGGAACCATGAAGAACTAACAAGGAAAAATTGGATAATTCATAATTCTTGAAAAGTGTGCATGCATTTCTTAGTTAACTCTCTTTATTTTGCATATTTTCTAGTGGTGACCAACATTAGAACCCATCTAGTGTTACTGATTGGACAAAGATAGTAATAAATAGGATAAAAGATTAATTATCAGGATTCAATTGATATCTTCTCATCTAATCAATCAAACTGGTCCTAGGGGAAGTTATACTAGGACAATAGGTAAGGGTTAGTAATGTCATACTACTGAGTTGAGGCAAGTCATGTAGTGAAATTTTCCTCTCGCATGGCCAAAGGGTTTAGTGAACTTAACTTACCATCCTACATGCTACACACTAGAAAAGAATTAGGTTATCCAGTGATACTGAGTTGGGGAATATGGGGAACACAATACCCTAGTTTCTCTCTATATGAATTTAAGCACTTGTTTTAGTTTAGCATTACTTTCACTAGTTGTTATTAAACCCCCCCTCCCCGAGGAGATAAATTGGTTAATAGCCCAAATTGCATAACTGAATTCTTCTAAGTCTACAATATTCCCTTGGGTTCGACCCTAACCTTGGTTAGGTTCAATTTCTTGACAATGATCGCTTTATCCTCAAAAAAGAGGTGTAGCTTGGGCGATATCAAGATTTTGGTGCCATTGCTAGGGAATACAACTAGACTTATTTACTCCAAGTGATTTGGGTTCCTCATTTTACATTTTTTGTTGTTTTTTTTCTTTTCAAGGTGCAAGTGTAGTGTATGCCCAACACATGAAGTCGAGGTAGACCCTGGAGTCTGTTTGACCCAGAGATCCAGAGAACACTGAGAAGAACGACCCAAGATAATGCCAGCAACATGGCAAATGCAGCTTTGAGCAGGTACGACAATGAAAGTGCCAACAATGAAAACCCACCTCCTCTTGAGGATATTGCTCCAGAGCCACAGGACATCAATGCCAAAGCTTATCAGTGGAACTAATACCAGCTGAATCCTATGGCTATGGAGGTGACTGGGATTATTGTGTTGCCACCACTATTGGATAGCATGAAGTTTGTGGTTTCGAGTGGTCACTTCAAATGCTACAGAACAATGAGTTGTTTGTGGTCCAATAATCAGAGGATCCTCACAGCCATCTACACAACATTGCATTTGTCAACAAGAGTGTAATGGGGACATATAATCTGTCTATGGATGTTGTGGGACTTCGCGTCTTCCCATTATCTCTTACAGAAAATGTAGTATTATGGCTATCTAAGCTCCCACTGAGTTCGATCATGAGTTGTTCTGAATTACAGAAGGCCTTTTTGGGGAGGTACTTCCCAAGGTTGAAGAAGCTCAAGTTGGAAGATCAGATCAACAACTTTGAGCAACTTCCTATGACTCGATCAGTACTATATGGGAGTGGTTTACTAAGTGCTTGAGGAGTATCCCGAGACACAAAATTATGTATGATGCCTTGGTGGATATCTTCTAGATAAAGATTGGTTCATGGATGCAAAGATATAGAACATCTACCAAAAGTTTGTGCGCTGTCAGTATTGGTTTGAAGAAAGCCAAGATAAATGAAAAGATTATGCAAGAGCTTGCTCGAACCCATATAGGCATGGAGGTGATGATGAAGTAGAATTAGGAGCAATTCAATGCAGTTGTTAATCAACCTCCTCACGCATCCATGTATGATGATCCCTACTATGAGGAGGACACTAGTTTTATTACTGATCAGACGAGAGATTTTCAAACCAATGCCCAAGGGAATAATGAAGACTATTAGAGCTAAGGACAAGGAAACCATGGTAGGAACGTCAATCGAGTTGGAAATTTTAGAGACAACTGCGGAGGGCACTATGACCAGAGTAGTGGCCAAGACAGAAAATACAGATTGGAGTCGCAAAGATGGTTGTAGAAATGGTTTTTATGTGCCACCACACAATAATGATATAGGTGCGAGTAGCTTAAGAGTTGAGGAAATGTTTGATCATCTATTTAAGAAAGCTAAGACATAGGATAAGACTTTGAACGGGATAAAATCTGAGATCTCCTATATAAATCAAAAAACCATGTCTTATTCTGTTGCCATCAAACATTTTTATCAATATTTCGGTCAAGTATCAACTCAACTTAATTAGCGTCAAAGGGTACATTGCCTAGGAACATAGTCCAAAATTTTATGAATGAAGGGCAGTGCACTGCGGTAAGTACTCGTGGTTAAAAGAGCACCATTGATCCTTTTATTCCAGTTGATGAGGATAATGGTCAAGAGGAGACAGTTGTGGTCAAGGATGTGGGTATCGAGGATGATTATGGTATGGATGGGGTGAGTAAAGCTGCTACTGTGCCAAAGAAGTTTAAGCCCATTCCTAGGCCTCCTCCTCCCTTCCCTCAAAGAATTAAAAAGAGGGAGGAGGAAGGCAAGTTCAAGAAATTTCTCTTGATGCTGAAACAACTCTCCATCAACATACCTCTCATTAAGGCATTGGAAAAGATGATAGGGCATGCAAAGTACATGAAGGAGCAAGTTATGAAGGAGAAGACTATGAGTTAGGAGCTATCCTAAGAGCTTCAACATTGCAGTGCAATTGTTACGAGGTCCCTGGTCCAAAAGCAAGAAGATCCTAGCGCTTTTACCATACCCTGCACTATTGGAGATGTGGATCTTGCAAGGGGATTATGTGATCTAGATGTCATCATTAATCTAATGCTTCTTGTGGTGTTCAAGAAGTTAGGATTATGATCCCTTACTTCGAAGAGCATGCGGTTGCTGATGGATGACCGGACGATGAAGAAGCCTATGGGGATACTCTATGATATGCTTGTCAAAGTTGAAAAGTTCATATTCCCCAGAGACTTTGTGATCTTAGATTGTGAAGTTGACTTCGACGTCCCAATCATCTTGGGAAGATAATTACTAACCACTGTCGAGCATTGGTAGATATAGAAGTTGGTCAAATCAGATTTAGATTAAACAACAAAGAAGTTTCTTAAATATCTGGCAGTCTATGAAGAGGCCAGATGATTGGAAGAATGAGGTGTAGGCACATGGTGAAGTCTGAGTAACCAAGTTGTCCAAGTGGTGCCGTGACAATAAATCAAGCACTGCTTGGGAGGCAACCTAAGGTGGAAACCGGCGGTTAGGTGCCGAGATATGCTTTCAGACCCTAGTACTTTATTTTGTTTTAATTGTATGCATTGAGGACAATGCACCTCGTTTTTGATGGGGGTATGGGTAGTTTGGGCCTCAGTGAAGTTTGAGTAGCTTGGGTCCATAACTACCCCAATTTTTGAATCCTAGGGGTTTTCTTGCATGTGTTCTTTTTTCCCATGGATATTTATTTTCTGTTGAATCAACTTGTTTAGAATGTTTAGGTGGTATTTGTAGCATATAGTACTGATATCTATGACATATATATGTTTTTGTGTTTTTGTAAAAATTAATACCCACCAAATTTTTATTAGTTAGTCTAGATAGAAACCATGCATGTTTAAGTGTTTTGACAGTCGGTGTTCTGATAAGTGAGGATAAATTGAGATAAAAAACATGATAGAGTCATTTGTCGATGATGTAATTAATCAGTGCCATGGGAGTGTGAGCTTAATTTGCTAAATTCATGTGTTGTGTGCTAATTCAGAACTTGCTCTATTACTCTAAGTTAGATTGTAGATTAATTAGATTAGGAGTGGATCTAAGTACATTGTTCTTAAAAGTACAGTACGCCTAAATAACCAACCAAATTTGCATAATACCCCTAGATTCTAATGTTTGAGCCTGACATGTACCTATTCTTTGTAAAAACCTAAGTAACCTAGCCTTTTAGTTGTAAAATCCTGAAATTGGCCCTGGTCTTTCCTTGAACATTGTGCACCTTGATTGAGGCAAAAAGCCTAAGTTGAGTGTGGCTACGAAAAGTGGCCATGGTTCTGAGGATGGATAATGTGCACTGCAACTTAGGCCAAAAGCCTAAGTTGAGGGTGGCTGGTGTAAGGGTGAAACACAAAGTGAGGGGGAAAGTTAATGATACATGGAAAAAGAGAAAAATCAAGTATTGGGTGCAAGAAAAATAAGTGAGGCCTTAGTTATGATCTAAATAAATGAGGTATAAAAGTAAGGCGAAAGGCTTAAAAAAATGAAAAGAAAGTACCTAGAAAAGCTTGAAATAGGAGAAAAGGGAGAATGGAATGAAAGAAACAAGTGTTGGTAGGGCAAAAGTGTAGAAAAACGAAGTGTCAAGGAGAGTTTTTAGTCACTATGTTCCTAAAATATCATATCAAAACCCCCTGAGTGTATGTTATAGGCCTATAAAGTCCTAAAGTAATCCTAGTCCAAGTAGTCGAAGGTCTTAGTCATGAGGGAAAGGACCCCAAATAGTGCCCAAAGTTTTGCCTTGGAAGTACCCAAAATTGTAATTTCTATATATCTCAAAATTCGTGCATGAATTCAAAAATTTGACTTCTTATTCTTGATTAAGGGGCAAAATTGAGTGGGAAATGGGCCTAACCTCGATTTTGGAGTGACCGTATCAAAAAATAAAATTTTAAAGTTGCAATTTCCCGTGAGCAGTGGCCGCCCCTAGCGCGACGCGGCTGGGACACGCGTCAATGTTATTTTTGCCTAGTTATTTTATCTCGGTCCAAGGCTTTTGGGTCTTGGGCCTAAGTCTTTCTATACGTGAAAATACCTATAATTAGCACATTTCACCTTCATATCATACAGGACATTCACCAATACTCTCTCAAACACTTAAACAAATATTTCACTCAAAATTCAAGTGCCAAATCTCCTTCCGAGTCTTAAGAAATTCATTCAAGCTTTAAGTTCTCAATCCAATCTTCATCAAGGACTTCTCCAAGGCTAAGGTATGAGGGTTTCAACCATTGGTTCCTTTCACCCGTTGTGCCCAACCTTCCTTTTTACACAAATTGCATGTTTCTAAGTTGATTTACTTATGAGTCTTACTTACTGTGAATTTAACTATGAACTATGTTGGGTTTTCATAAACTTGTGACTGTTTGAGCATGTTTTGAGCTATTAATCTATGATCTATTTTGAGATTTGATGAAGGGTTTCAATGTGTATATTGCATGAGGGTATTACCAAGTGTTGGTGGGTTGATTTACTTAAAGTTTTCTTGCATAATTTCACTCTTGAATTGCATGGTTTTCTACTAGCATTATACACTCGCCAAGTGTGTGATAAAATGTCTGGTTAATGCTTTCTTGAGTTGTTAAAGGCCTAATGTATGGTACTTGAGTTAAATGACTTTATGATGATGAAAGAGATGTGTATATGTGTTGATTTCATAAATGGTATCTATATTATTGGAAGTTGATCAATTGCCTCATTGTGGGGGTAGTAGGCCTGAACTACCATGTTGGGGGGTATATACCTCAATCGCCTAGCTCGGGAGATGGTAGGCCCACGTAATCATGGGGGGTTTATACCTCAATTGTCTAGCTCGGGGGGTGGTAGGCCAGTGTAACCATGTTGGGGCGGGGCTTTATACCTCAATCGCCTCGCCAAGGAGGTGGTAGGCCTTGGTTACTAATAAGGTCTCTTCCTACACATGTAAAATATTCTATGTAAGCATGTTTCACTACAAGCATCATTCATGCAGGCCATATTGCTATATGCTCATTTATTGCCTAAATATGCATTTCGATTATGTTGCCCATTTCTTGTTTCATTGCATCCTACATATTTAGTACATTCAAACGTACTAACACATACTCTATGCCTACGTGATATTACCATGTAGGAACCAGAGCTCCACTTGATCATCCTCCTCCTCCACGGGGCTAGTACGATTTCTCTTAAAGCAAGTTGGTGAGTCCTCAATTTCGGGGACCATGACTTTGATCCCATGCTATGTATAAAGACTCTCTTTCTTTTGATACATGCTTATGACTATGAGGGTGAGCCTCAAAAGTTGTCTTGGGCCCTACTCAATTCTATGCATTAGAGGTGTTGTAGGACAAGTTATGTATTGATGCTGTGAGCTTTGACTCTCTTGATGTTTATGTTATGAAAGTCTTCCCTTAGTCCCTTTGTCCTTATTTCTATTCTTTTATTGTTGTTTAATTGCTTCCGCAACCAAGGATGTGTAATGATATGTTAAGTGACTTGCTTGGGGTTTCTTCGGGTCCCTCATTCGCCGTGTCAGGTCTAGGCCCTAGGCTTGGGTCGTGACAATGAGTATAGGGGCAAGCCTATGGTATTGGGCATGATGCATGAATATCTTTTGTGAGAGTGAGTGATTTT
>JAPFFP010019894.1:0-16486 GCA_026153255.1 Solanum medicagineum
TTTATCTAGAGGCTTTGTAGACCATGTATATCAAAGTGTGTTCATGTTTAGTACGTAAAACACTGTGGCCCCAATGGTCTAGTCATATGCATTTCCTTTTTGCTTATCATCACTGTTTATTTACTTTAAGGCATACTAAAGGTACAAAGCCCTCATAATACGTATAGTAAGCGCACAGTTACAGGTTGGTTCTCCCGGGCCTCATCGGCAATGGGTGCCAGTCCGCCCTAACGGGACTTAGGGCGTGATATCACCAACACATCTCCTAAACATAGACATATGGAAGAAAAGATGAACCATATTCATTTACATAGGTAACTCCAATTCATATGCAATCTTACCATCTCTCCTCAAAATTCTGTAAGGCTCTATAAACCTTGGGCTCAATTTAGCTTGCCAAATTGGACCACACCCTTCATGGGTGAGACTTTCAAATAAACCTAATCACCAACCTTAAATTGAAGATCTCTCCTTCTCACATCAGAATACAACTTTTGCATTCTTTGAGTTGTTTTCAATCTTTCTCTTATCAACCTCACCTCCTCCAAAGCTTCAATAACCAAGTCCGGGCCAATTAGACCATCCCCTCAATGCACCTTTCTGAAGTCTTTATAACCTTATGGAAAAGGGATGAATAGAATAGGATGAATGAGTCATGAGCCTCTTTGGAAATCAACTCCTTCAAGTCATCAACATTAGCCACACACAATCTACCTTGGTACCTAAGGGTACCGTCTCCCCCTTGGGAGAAAACCTCCACTTTACTATCTTTTACCAAGGCCTTCAACTCTAGTAAGACGGGATCAAGATCTTGTTTTGACTTGACTTCCTCAATCAAGGAAGATTTAGAACTATCAACAACCACTATATCACCATTTTTAACCTCACATAATAATGATGCCATTTTGGAAGCAACCATCACGGCCGGCCATTTGAGATCGTGGGTGCGATAATTCTTCTCATGCACTTTAAATTGTCTAGAGGAATATGCTAAAATCTTACTACATCAGCACACACCCTAAACCAATTCTTGAAGCTTCACAATACACCACAAATCTCTCTAACTCGATAAGGCCAAAATAGGAGCGGAGACAAGCTTATCTTTCAAGGTCTGAAAACTCTTTTAACATTCATCGGTCCAAATAAACTTTGAGTTCTTTTGGGTCAACTTAGTCATAGGGGAAGCAATAGAAGATAAACCACTTACAAACCTCTGGTAATAACCCTCAAAACCCAAGAAACTCCTAACATCCAATAGAGTCAAAGGTCTAGGCCAATTTCTAATTATCTCCATCTTCTTAGGATCCACCTTAATACCATCACCCGATACCACATGCTCCAAAAATGCAACCTTTTTCAACCAAAACTCATATTTAGCATAAAACTTCTCATCCCTCAAAATTTGCAACACGACCCTCAAGTAATTCACATTCTCTTCCTCACTATGGACATAAATCAAGATATCATCAATAAAAACCACCAAAACATATCAAGGTAGGGTTTAGAAACCCTATTCATTAGGCCAATAAATATAGTCGGTGCATTAGTCAATCCAAAAGACGTAACTGCAAATTCATAATGTCCATACCTAGTCCAAAATGCTATTTTGGGAATGTCACACTCCCTCACTTACACTTGGTGGTAACTGGGCTGAAGATCAATAGTATAAAAGTGACTAGCCCCTTGAAGTTGATCAAAACGGTCATCAATCCTTAGTAGAGGATACTTGTTCTTTATGGTGACTCTATTAAGTTATCGGTAATCAATGCAGATTCTAAGGGATCCATCCTTTTTCTTCACAAATAACACCGGTGCTCCTCAAGGTGTCTTTCTAGGCCTTATGAAATCATTTTCCAACAAATCCTTTAATTGATCCTTCAACTCCTTCAACTCTATCGGGGCCATATGATAAGGGGGAATGAAAATGGGTTTTGTATTAGGAAGGAGGACTATACTAAATTCTATTTCCCTCTCGGGAAGAACACTGGGAAGCTCATTGGAAAAGACATCAAGAAACTTACTAACTACTGAAACTGAGTCAATTGGAAGGACGTTAGACTCCACATCACTAACCCTCACAAGATGATAGAGAGAACCCCTAGAAATCAACTTTTAGAAACTAAGACAAGAAATGAACCTACCCTTGACTACCACATTACTACTTTCCCACTCAAGGACAATATCATTATATAATTGCATAAAACCAATCCATCTCAAGAATGTCATCAAAATCCACTATATCTAATTCAACAAAATTACAAGGCAAGACTTTATGCAATGTGAACACAGGACAATTTCTATAGGCTCTTTTAGCAACAATGGACTCACCAACGAGGTTAAAAGCTTCATAAGGTTCGCATAATATTTTGGGATACACATGAAGCTCTTTAGCAACAAAAGGAGTAATGAAAGAAAGAGTGGCACTCGGGTCTATCAATGCATACACATCAAAATCGAAAACCTTTAACATACTTGTGAAGCACCATTCCAAGTCTAGTGACCCCTAGAGGGGTATGGTTTAGAACATCAGCGGTCATCATAATAATCCTTAGTAACCTATGGACAGTGTCTCAACTTATAATCCCCTGCGCCATACTTGAAACATGCACTCAAACCGGCCAAGCAATCTCCCTAATAATACCTTCCACACTTGTGGCCCGTAGGAGAAGCTTGAGCACCAACGCCCCTGCCTTTCCTTTGAGCATAAAGACAATTAACAGTCTTATGGCTCATCATACCACACCTATAACAAGCATTCGAATACCTCAAGAACCTCCCATTATGATTCCTCCCACATCTTGGGAACCTAGGATGAGTCGTTCCGTCATTGCTACCCTGACCTTGAACCCTTCTTTGCCCTTCCTTTGAGGCAACCAGACAATCTCTCATCTTATGCCCAATATTGCCACACTTGAAATAAACCCGAGTACCCGCCAAACACTTCCCTTGATCCGTCTTGCCACACTCTTGACAACTAATAAAATGGATCATTCTTGTCATGCCCCAAGTCCCGTTAAGGAGGACTGGCACCCATTGTTGATGAGACTTGGGAGAACCAACATGTATCTATACGCTTCCTATACATATTATAAGGAATTTCTACATTTGACATGCCTTTAAGAAATTAAACAGTGATAACAAGCCAAAAAGATATGCATATGGCTAGGCCATTGGGGCCATGGTGTCTAAAGTATGAGATAGGACCAGACTTTAATTGACATAGTCAAGAAAGCCTCTAGATATGGAAAAACATCTTATAAGGGTCGGGACAGGCCCCACCTTGACTAACTATTAGCACAAATATATAAGCTCTAGACACAAACAAAGCCCCGAAGCAACCTGGAGCTTGGTATCAGCAGCTGGATATCCTGTACTCCTACTGGGGAAATCTACTAGCACCTGTACCTAAAGCATGAAATGCAGGTCCCCCGTAAGGGACATCAGTACGAGATAATGTACTGAATATGTAAGGCCGATATACTGTATATGAAAGAACAACTTTAATGAAACTATGTACTGGTGTAGGATAAGAGACCATCTTTAGTTATACTATGGAATCATGTACTTTATGTTCTTTATATTACTTTAAATTTACTGTAAAATCTGCATACAACATATAATACAAATTTACCAACTGATCAGTGGTAAACTGTATCGGGATTGTCTCTGGCTAGGTTCTTCCTTAACCTCTCGGGCTACCACCTGTGATAGGGTCATCCCTGGCTAGGTGACTCTTCCACCCCTCGGGCTACCACCCATCAATAAGCAATATAATTTACGTTATCTTTCAATTATTTTTGAGATGATTCTTTTGGTGGTCACAATATTATAGCTATAGGACTGTGGATGTAACATGTGACATGTAGATTATCATAGAAGACAATATAACAATGAAAAGAGTATGCTACTTAAATAAGGAAATGCGTATGAGATGAAATAACTCGTGAACTTTATTTGGCAAAAGGAACCCATGTAACTTCGTATCCATGTATGTATGCAGATTTGAAGGTGACTATGTATGGGACCATATGAACATGTGCAAGAGTGTAGACACAGTTAATAGTTGTGTTGAAGTTGGTAGGTGCCTTTATGTGCCAAGGAGGGATCTATGTTTCATGCCAAACAATACGAAATCAAGTAGCCTTACATACCTCGCTATACGACCTCGCTTTTACCTCGAGATAACCTTTCCTTCTTCCAAGTATCTATATACAACACAGTAGGTGATAAAACTAGCATTAGCAGCCAATAGATACACCATGGTTACCCAATCACATAAGAAAACAACATAAGGGCAGCAAGCGGGTATTTATAAACCCGAGCGTATTCTTTCAATCCTTCCGCCCCTAATCATATTTTCTAATACACATTCGCATGTACACATCATGTGTAGTCTGTTTTAGTGCCATAATAGTCTTACAATAGCCCATAAAGCGCAACATATAACAATTCTACACAACCTACAAATTGACAGCATAATGTTACGTCCCTTTGCCCCATTTTGACGTCGACAATTCCAAACCCGTTCCAACTTTAACCAAACTTTACTCAAAACATATATACATAAAAATAGCCTTGAACCAGTCTCATAATAGTAACAAATCAGTCATTAAGTACATGAAGCAATAGCCTTACATCCATCAGCCCACAAGTTCCAACCAACATTACACTTAAGATAGCACAATAAAACTTGTTTGTTAAATGAAACCAAAATTAAGACAGGAACCCTAGGGTGATATCTATAACTAAAACTATGTTAATAACATCAACTTCTCTTCATAAGATAGCCCACAAACCATATAGAAGTCACTAAAACAAAAGGCAAGTGCACAACAACTTTCTGAACACATGTTGTCCAATTTTAAGCACAAGCATAACTTGCATATACTTCTTCTTTTTCATAAAAAAAACCATACTAAATACACAACTATGATTACTTACCTTTGCCTTCATGATTGAGAGACTCCTTAAGAACCCTAAAAGCTTCTTGTGGTTGCTTTACAAAGTCAAGAAAAGCTGAGAGAAAACTTGGAGAGAAATCTGATTTTTGTGTTTTCAAGTTGAAAAATGACTTGTGGGAGCTGTTTTAATCCCTTTTTAAAGGTTTCTTTTGCTTAATTACTAAGGTATATTAAGCCTTACATTACCGAGCTGATGATGCAGCTTCTTACCCCTTTAACTTGCGCCTTTTGAGGCTCCAAATTGATGGGCCTTTACCGCCCATTTTTCAGCTTTCTTCTTCTTAATTAGTTGGGGCTAACTTACTAAACAAATTGTAATGGTCTTGGGCCCCTTTTATATTCTTCTTGGGCTGAAAATATAGTCCATGTATGATGGTAAAACATTGGCAGAAGTTATACCCTTAATACGGACTTCATTCTTAATTGGACTTGGAAAAATTCGACATCCGGCCTCGCGTCCCTTTAGCTAGAAATTTTAAGCTAAGCAAGTAGGTGATTCACCTACTAGCTTCTAGAGTTCTACAAGCACCTCAATTTTCTCTCTTTGTTTAGGGTGATGATTTCCTCAATTTAACACAAAACATGTATACACTCGACCCACTTAAGCATTAGACGCACAAATTGCCCATTAACACGAGATTCAAGCACTTTTAAAAATTTGCACTAATTTGACCAAACCATATCATATTTCATTTGCATACTACTAGTATTGTAAGATGTGGGGTGTAATAATTCCCTCCTTGTACTTGGGCACCGGTAGTCTAGTAGGTGATGAAGCACCCTCAACTTGGGCTCTCTTAGTCTTTCCTTTCCCACTCTTATCATTTGGGGCCTCGAGGGTACTCATAGATTGGTCGAGTTGAGCAGTCACAACTTTGGCCAAAATCCATAGAGCATCGCAAATCTCCGCATTTGATATGTCACTATTAAGGAGTTGACCCTCAAGGGAGGAATGGTCACCACCTTGTCCATTAACCTGAATAGCTTGAGACATGTTCTGAAATATAAAAGTTAAAAATGAGAAATAAGCTTTAGAGGACCTAGCTCTACCGCACGACATAGATCATGAAGGAGTGAAACATTTTTCAAATTGCCTCGTAGCCTCCCATTCATAGTTGTGGCGCTCTTCACAACAATGAACAAGACTTTAATTGATATGGTGTGTTGGATTTCTGAGGACCATTAACAACCTAATGCTCTGATAACAACCTTGTCACAACCCAAGCCTAGTGCTTAGATATGACATGACAAATGGAACATCTGAAGACAACCCAAACAAGCTTCTTGATGTATTGTTCACACATCTTTGGTCACGGTAGCAAAATGAACAACAACCATAAGAGAGTTGAGTAAATAGGGAAATGGGACGAAAGGAAATCTTCGAATAAGATCAATGCATAAGTAGTAAAGCTCATAGCATAAATACATCATAATATCCAACATACACCTCTAACTTGGAATAGAAAGGGGTCCAAGACACTTTTCGAGCTCACCCCCATAGTATCAAGTTTTAAACATTAATAAGTCTTAAAATAGCAAGAGAAAGTAGATAGTGTCCTCGAACTTGAGGACTCACCAAATATTATCATTGAAGTATCTCAATTGTCACGTGGAGGATGATCAAGAGGAGCTATGGTCCCTATATGGTGTTATCATGTAGGCATAAAGTATGCGTTAGTACGTTTGAATATACTAAATATGCTGGATCCAATGCAACAAGACATAGTCCGATATAGTCAAAATGCATAATCAAAGTCAATAGATAAATATAACCTCAATATGGCATACATGATCAATGTTTGAAGTACAACATGCTTGTTAACATTCATCTTGCATAATACATAATACATGTGTGGAAAGAGACCTTAACCGACATGAGTAAGACCAAGTTAGCTACAACTTGGAATCTCGATGATTACTCCCTTTGGTAAAATGGTGGTCTACATGCCAAGGTAAACCATACTTCACCTTATAGGAACCCATCCCATTTCGTATGAAGTAATCCTCCTTACAAGAACCCACCCCATTTCGGAAAGGATTTCATTATAATGTGCATTAAAAGGATCTACTAGTGTTGCTAGGGTAAAGCACAATCCTAGTTGACACATAGTTTGAGGAAAGGAGTATGGACCCTTGAATATAGTCCACGCCGACATCCAATCCGTCAGTGCTAAATCTAATCCCAAGGAATATATGAAATAATCATACTTTAATAATGACATTAATATCTTGAAAGAACATGAATTGAGTAGCACATAAAGTGCTTGATCTCTAACGGTGAGCCTAACTTGAAATATGAGAATAAATCATAATCATACATGACCCTTGCTTTAATATGAATGGCTCAAAAGAGGTAAAATCTTGAAAATAAGGCATAACTAGATACTTTCCTAAACAGATAATTCATGAATTCAATATATGCTTGAAAACCCTTAATCATCATGAAGTCACTTGACTAGTAAAAGATGTAAATAACTTGAGAATTCTTGACTTGACATTTCATCAAACACTTGGTTAGCACATAATACTTGTTCAAAATCATGTAATTCAAAAGTGTAAAAAGATGATTAAATCAATTTAAAATCAAGCCACCAATATAGTATCAATACCCTAATTTGGGTATCATGAAATGCATCTCAAAAGTTTATCATAGTTCATCGCTTTCATAGCTCAAATCATTCATAGTCTCAATAGATAAAGATCAACTCATAGTATAAGCTTAAAATAGATATTCATGTGTAATCATCAATATTTGATAAAATACCAACATAATTCAAACTCATATTTCATAATAAGAGATACTCATAAGTAACACAACTTGAAATCATGCAAATTTTCATAAAAAGGAGGATTGGGTTCCACGGGTGAAAGGACCTAATGGATGAAACCCACAACTATTAAACTTGAGTTTTGTTGATATAAACTTGAAGGAGAATTAAATCTTGAATTAAGTTCCTGAGATCTAATTTGAGCTTGAAATCCTTGCATTTAGATGGGAATTTTTGATAAAGTGTTGGAGAGGTTTTAAAGAGGATTTTAAGTGATATAGGATTGAAAAATGGCTAAGTATGAGGATTTCATGTGTAAATTGGCATGGGGCTATGACCCCAAATACCCTGTGGTCAAAATAAAAAAACAAGTAAAAACTAACACTGGTTCGTGATGGGTCAGCATCGCGGACCAAACGCGTACAACCACTATTTTCTAAAGAATTAGCGAAAATTATTTTTCGCTACAGGTCCTCTAAAATTTGGGTTACATCCATTTTCACTCAATTTTGCACCCTAATCAAGAAGATGAAGTTGGATTTTTGATGCCACGCGCGGATTTAGATATATATGAAATTTACAATTATAGGCATTACGAAGCTTGTGTCAGGCATTTCACTAGCACGCCCTAATATTTTATGCTAAATATGTGAGTCTTCAATTACAAAAGCTAGATATATGTGTTCTGTTTATTCTTTCACAGAGTCTAGGATATACAAATTTTTATCCCTACTTATCGGAGGATTTTCCTTTCCAAAGTTGTCTTCAATAATGCATCAATTCTTTCTAAATCTCACTTTCAAATTAGAGTGACATAGTTGACTAATGCTTAGAAAGTAGTACTTTATACCTTCACAAGGTATACATTAGTGATATCATAGAACTCATTAAATGTGATAGTGTTAATGCCAATTACAGTTCCAGTAGAGTTATCTCAAAATAGATTTTTTCCTCCATTGTAGTTCACAACAGATTTGAAAAAGTATTTGTTGTCAGTCATATGTTTTGAACATGCACTATCAAGATACCACTTTCCTTTTGATTTAGTGTGATGTTCCTACAAAATAAGATCAATTCTGATTTTAGGTACTAAAATATTTTTGGTTCCTTTCTGGTCAGTAGTACCTTTAACTTTCCATACCATATTAGATAGCCTTAAGTGAGAAATCTACATATGGAATAGGTGTGGCCACATTTTCCATAATAATGACAAGAGTTTTTACTATATTTTTCTGAGCCAAAAAAGCTAAAAAATTCACTTTGATAATTAGTCGACTTATAAGAGCTGTTAGGAATAAAAGAATTTTGAGCATTTTTCAAATGATTTTCAAGATCAAAATTTTCTTCATCCAAGAGATCTCTTTCAACAGTGCAAACTTCAAGTTTGATTTCTAAAGTATTTTTTTAATCTTTGATAGATATGATATTCACAAAGGTTTTTTTTTAAAATTCACAATGGCTTGATATAGAAGAGATTTCAACTCAAAATAGTTATTGGAAAAATCATTATTTACCTGGCTAGATTTACCAATTGCCATGAAGCAAATATTTCTAGATTCTTCTTGATCATATTCAGAAGTGTCCTCATCACTCTAGCTCCTAAAAGCTTTGTTTTCAAATTGTTCTTGAGGATATCTTCTTTTGGACTCAGTAGAGTTACTTGCAATGTGTCCAAATTTGTTATACTCATAGAACCTGCCATCATTTCTGTTGCAGTTAGTTATTTGCTTATTCCTGGAATAGTTTTGCTTAACTCTTTTTGATTTTTGGTGTGTCTAAAGGTTTCCATCAATGATTTAGTAATCAGCGTAATTTCATCTTAATTTATTCTTCTTCATCATACTGGTTTTCATCAGTGGCTTTGAAAGCAACAGATTGTTTCTTGTCGTCCTTCTTCCCCTTTTTATTGAGATGTGTTTTCTTAAAAGAAATCAGATTAGCTATGCTTTCATCATAAGTGAGGCTTTTATGATCCATGCTTTCAAGAGTAACAACTTTGGCATGCCATTGAGGAGGCAGATTTCTGAGAATTCTTCCGATGTGCTGTCACAACCCACGCCTAGGGCCTCGACATGACACGACGAATGGGGAACCCGAAGGAACCCAAAGCAAGCCTCTCAACATATCATTACACATCCTTGATCTCGGAAGCAATTAGACAACAATAAAAGAATACAAATAAGGGTAAAGGGACCAAAGGAAGACTTTCATAGAATAAACATCAAAAGAGTCAAAGTTCATAGAATCAATACATCACTTGTCCAACAACATCTCTAATACATAGAATTGTGCAGTGGCCAAGACAACATTCCGGCCTCATCCTCATAGTCATAGGCATGCATCAAAAGAAAGAAGGTCTTTATACATAGCATAGTATCAAATACATTGTCCCCAAAATTGAGGACTCACCAACTTGCTTTGAGAGAAATTGTACTAGCACCGGGAAAGAGGAGGATGATCAAGTGGAGCTCCGGTTCCTAATTGGTAATATCATATAGGCATGGAGTATGCATTAGTACGCTTGAATGTACTATGCATGTAGGATGCAATGCAACAAGAGATAGGCAACATAATCAAAATGAATATTTAGGTAATAAATGCGTATATAGCAATATGACATGCATGAATGATGCTTCTAATAAAACATGCTTACATAGAACATTTTACATGTGTAGGAAGAGACCATCATTAGTAACCAAGGCCTACCACCTCCTTGGCGAGGTGATTGAGGTATATACCCCTCCCCATATGGTAGCATGGGCTTACCATCCCCCCAAGCAAGGCTGTTGAGGTATAAACCCCCCAACATGGTTGCACGGGCCTACCACCCCCCAAGCTAAGCAATTGAGGTATATACCCCTAACATGGTAGTTCAGGCCTACTACCCCCTGAATGAGGCAATTGATCAACTTCCAATACTATAGATAACATTCATGAAATCAACACACATACACATCTCTTTTATCATCATAAAGTCACTTAACCCATATGTTATGCATTAGGCCTTCAATAACTCAAGAAGCATTAACCGGATATTTTATTAAGCACGGGGCTGGTGTGTATTGCTATTATAAAACCTTCCATTTCAAGAGTGAAATCATGCAAGTAAATTCAATGTAAACTCACCTGCCAACACTTGGTAATACCCTCATGCAATAAACATCAAAACCGTTCATCAAATCTCAAGGTAGATCAAAGATTCATAGTATAAAACATGCTTGAACAGTCACTCTTTTATGATTCTCCAACATAGTTCATAGTGAAATTCATATTAAGTAATAACCATAAGTAAATCAACTTAGAAACATGCAGTTTATGTAAAAAGGGAGCTTGGGCACTGTGGGTTAAAGGACCTAATGGTTGGAAGCCACATACCTTTACTTAGGAGAATTCCTTGATGAAAATTTGAATGGAGACTTGAAGCTTGAGTGAAATTCGGAAGATCTGGAATGAGTTTTTGCACTTGAATTTTTGATGAAATATTTGTCTATGTCTTTGAGAGAGTCTTTTGGGAATGTATTGTATGATATGAAGGTGAAATATGGCTAAGTATAGGTATTTCCACGCATGGGAAGACTTAGGCCCAAGACCCAAAAGTCTTGGACAGAAATCAAAAAGTCAAAAAAAAAAACACAGTGGTGTACCCTGGCTGCGTCACACTAGGGGCGCGCACTGTTCTTTGCAAATTGCACCTTCAAAAATTGAAATTATGATTCGGCCCCTCTAAAATCGGAGTTAAACCCATTTTCCACTCAATTTTGCCTCCTGATCAAGAATATGAAGTCAGATTTTTGATATCATGCACAGATTTTGAGATATACAGAAATTACGATTTCAAGCACTTTCGAGACACATTTTTGGACACTTTTGGGGTTGTTTCATCTGCCCAATAAAAGGATATTCTTATCTTGCAGCCTTGAGTTCACCAGTGATTTTTCTGAGACGAGCAAACATGCTTTCAATTGATTCACATTCTTTCATTTGAAATAGCTCATATTCATAAACAAATAGACTAACAATTGTCTCCTTAACTTTGTCAATTCCTTCATAGGTGACTTCCAGTTTGACCCATATTTCCTTGGTAGTTTTACAACTAGAGACCTTTTCATATTCCTCTCTACTGATGGCATTCTAGAGAACATTCTTTTCCTTGGAATTTATTTGAATAACTTGCATTTTCTCATTTGTATAGTTCTCCAGATAAGGTATGACTGGTGCCTGGCTACTTTCAATGCTTGATTGACTCTCAGTTGTTGGTTTAGCCACAGGAATGGGAATGTCACCATGTTTAATAAATCTCCAAACCTTCACATCATAGGATTTTATGAATGTTTCCATTCTTATTTTATAGTGAGAAAAGTGTTTCCCATTGAAGTAGAGGGGTATGGTTTGAGAAGCTACCTCTTGAAGCAAGGCTCCAATGTTTGATGTTGATTTCCTATGATCTTTTCTCACTTGTGGTTAGATAAAAAATATAGTTAGACCAGGTTTTCAAGTGAGGGGGGGGTTGAAATTTCTTTCATTTTTTACTTAAAATTGTTAACTGTTAGTCAGCTAACTTAAGTGATAGTTGACTAAGAACAATAAAAATGGTTTGCAGAATTTAACGACTATAAAAGGAAGTTCAACATCAGATATTAATTCTTGTTCGTATTCAATGTGAATGTTATGTCCAGTCTTCTTCGGTTGTAAGCATAAACTCTTCAAATCTTTGAAATTTTGTGGTCACAACAAACTGAACTTAAACTACTCTAAATTCTTTTTGGTTTTCTTTTTCTTTTTGATATAGTCCTCTTCTTCCATTTTTTTCTTCCTTTCTCTCTCTTTTATTTCACAGTATGACTCAACATTATAATGAATTTTTTAAATATGAAGAGTTAGGAGATGGTCTTGAAGGCTGTAGGCTGTATGAATCTTTGAGATATCTGAATGCCTCCTTTTATTTGAAGAGATGGCATTCCAAGGGAATTGATCCTTAGAATCAGACAATGATGATTCTAGAACAATCAATACAGGCTGGCCCACCCTAACTAGACTAACCCATACAGGCTTTGAAGTTTGATGGGTCAGGCCGGGTCGGCCCATTTGTTTGTGTACTAGGAAGTAGATAGCCCAGCCCATTAGTACGTGGGTTGTGGGCCTTTCCGAGTCGGTCCACATTTTTAGAAGTATATTTTTTATAAATTTTTAAATTAAATTATAATTTAAAAATATTAAAATAAATAGTAACAGGACAATATTACATGGAATTAGTATTACTATTACATATTATGAAAAACATAACTTTTATCTAAATATGAATACTTAAAATGTTTAAATGAACTTTGAATTAGGACTTGTATTACTGTTAGTACTCTATTTATTTTTATTTTTAATTATTCTTTAATTTGCCCCATGAGCCGACCCAAAAAATATTGCAAAAACCCCCACAAATCAACAGACTTATTTAGGTCGCGCTTAAAAACCCATTTTTTAAATGTGCTCCAAAATTCTTAGCTCAACCCTACTAAATTCTAAGTTAGGCCAAGCCAGTGCAATCGGTGTAGCCCATATTGAAGGTTCTAGATATTTCCTTCTTCTAAGGATAAGGACAAGGGTTTAGTATAGGCATCTTGCGCGGAGTCATCAGTCAAAATAATTAAACCTAACAATTTGTTGGCTAAAGAAGAACGCCCTACACATGTTTATCTTCCCAGTCGAAGTTTTCAGTTTCATTTCTTTTATGATATTTTTTAGAAGTGAATTATTTTTGTGGTGATCTAGTAATATAAATGTGACATTGTCAAAGTGGAAACAAGTTACGAAAATAGAGAAGACGAGCACTGTAGTGGTGAATTTTGTAGTGCACGATTTTAATTAGATTGGCTGATAAATTATGAGTGAAAACATCTTAATAGAGCAGTGGTGCATTGAGCAAAAAGATGTCAATTATATATAAAAAAATTAGTAAACATGTAGGATGGAACATACATGAACACACCAAAGCTTATTCTTACATTTTTTTGTCTTTAGTAGTTATAGGAACAATGATGACTTGTATATTCTGCACTAAGGAATCTAGATTGCAAGTTAATCCCAAGCTTCATTTCAGATAGCAGTACATCTGTCGGATAATCAAATCTTTGTCATAACCTTCGATTAGTAAAGCTATTCATATCAAGTTCACCCTGCATAAAATTAACATTATTGGTATATAGCAGTTATGTTTGTGTATGCCTTTGGTGTAGCACTGAACTAAATAACATCGCTTTGACTATGAGAAATTATTAATCTGGCATTCGAATCAATCATAAGACTTCCAGATGTATTTGAACGATACAGTGTAGAAGAACTCTTGAATTATTAAAGGCGCTCTCTTGGCTAAGTATATGTAGTAAGGTATACCTATTCATTTATTCTAGAAGCAAGACGTTTGTGCATTCATTTATTTGTAGAAGTTGGATGTCCATGTGTTCTATGTTTTATAGTTTTAAATAGAGAAAAAGTGAGGAGTTTGCATCGATTGGGGAGGAACTTTGGTGGCTATGAGAGGAAACTTTTGCGAAAGAGTGTGTAGTGTGACGTTGCTTTAATTAGATTTTTTTGGTTAAAGGTATTTTGGTAATTTAACATTTGAGTTTAGAGTTCATGCTTTAAATATAGATAAATGTCTTTTGTTTTTTTTCTTTTGGTACATCAGATGTAATTTGTTAAATGTCTTTTTATTTTTTTCTCCAGGGATATCATTTGTTATTTGTGTTTTTGCATGTGAAAATATTATGACACGGGAGAATTTTTAAAAATATTTCACATAGCTAGCATGTTCTAAGATATGATTTTTAATACTAATGTTTATGCTTGACTAGAGTTTTTGGATGTTTTATAGTTAAATAGAACTATCTTCAGATTTGCAAAATAATGATCTTAATATTAACTTTTTTTTTTTTACATTTCATTATTAAATTGTCTATCTTGGGATTCACAAAATATTAATTTCTACTTTAGGTTATTTCAAAACTTCTCCGAGAAGCCTTTTGTAAAAGCCCTTGTTATATATATATGTATATATATATAATGTACTACCGAATTATGCAAGTCTAGTAAGTATTATACACTAGAGAAAAAGTAGAAATTCCTTCTTTGAGTCTATAGTTTCTTCGTGCATAATCAAAAATAAATTAAAGAAGCTAATAGATCCTGATAAGACTCCAACATTTTTCAAGAATTTACTATCTGCAAAAAAATATCATGAATAAAATGGTGAGTTTGTCAAAATTTTAGTTCTTTCTTGTTTGTTTTTGGGGGGGTGGGGGTGGGAGGGGGAGGGGGTGTCCTTGAATTCTAAGGATTTTGGACATACTAGGTACTAGTTAGATCATAAATTTTTTTAAAAAATTAAATTTTATTTAAAATTTTTTAAGTTTAGATTGAAGGTAAAGTTGTGTTTGATTTCATTTTGTGAAGAAGAGAAGAGAAGACTTTATATTAGAAATAATTTATGAAGATGGAGTTGGAAAACAAGTTGAAAATTCTACTTTGAAATTTTTTTTATTCATTTGCTAAATTGATTTGTCAGCAAGTGTCATCTCGGTTCATTAAAGAAAACAAGAAACTTTTGGCCAAGAATTACTTATTGAAAACGAGCATGGCTAAAATTTGGAGGGAAGCAAAGATAGCAAGAGAAAAGCCCAATTACATTATATGTGAAGGAGATTGGCCGCAATTTTTGCTTCATCACCATCTTAAACAAGGGGTCATTTTGCTATTTCTTCTCATTAAAAAATTAACGTTCCATGTTCAGTCGTGCACAAAGAAATATTTTAAAAATATTGTTCACGAGAGGCAAGTTCTTTTTGAGGAACTCAGTAGTAGCTCTGAAGAGTAGACTATTAGACCTTCGAAAGGAGCTAGGAAAATGGTAGTGTCAGATACAGAGAAAAGTAGTCTAGGCATGCCATCTAATGATGAATCCAAACATGAAGATGATCCTCACTACAATAATCCTAAGAGGGAGAATGCGTCATGGTAACATCTTCAATCCATTTCTATATTTGATATGAATCATTGAGTGTTCTTATTTATACATAGGCTTAGTCGGTTGTAAACAAAGTATAAATGAGAAAAATGATTCATATCAAAATGCACAATCAACTTTTGTTACTAATTTTCCCACTTATGGTTTTTCTCTTGTGCTTGTTTTACTATTTTTTCCTCTTTTTTGAAAAAATAATAATGATGTGATCCCATATATGTATACATAGAGAGAGAACTTTTTTTTGATGTTCAGATACAATGCTAGTGCTCATTTTGATTATACTATAGCAGATCAAAACACAATAGAAATTGAATATCCAATTGAAGCACATGGTTCTCTAGTTATTTTGTATCATTCTGCTAAAAATCTGAGCCATGGCCCCTTAGCAGAGAAGAGAAAAAGAAAAACACAAGAGGAAGAAGGGCATGTTATTCCAATTAACATTCAAACTAATGCTATCGTAATCGAAGAGAAAGAGAATGATATTGCAATTAACCTTCAAATTCATGCTAATGTAACCGAGGAAGAAGAAGATGATATTCTAGTTAATCTTCAAACTTATGCTAATGCAATCGTAGTGGAAGAGTCTCAAGGTAAGAAAACATCTTTAGGCTTTAACCTAATGTTAGGTAGTAGTAATAACTTGCATTTGGATATTTGATGCTTCAAGAAATAAGTGAAGGTGGCAAGGAGCTCGAACAATCACCCAACATTGGTACCGATAAGAGTAGAAGCTTGATATA
>JAPFFP010019905.1:0-16486 GCA_026153255.1 Solanum medicagineum
TTGACGCTACTTTGACCAATCCATATCATGATTTATTCACATATAATTAGTACAAGTAAAATGTGGGGTGTTACATTGAGGTGTTACTTTATGTCTTTTCTCAAAAATTATTTTTGAGGAGCAATTGGTTCTTTAATCATGTTAATGCATGCATTAAAAACATTGCATTACTAATACCTTGAAATTCATATTATTAGTAATACACACATTAATACATAATAGAGTGTATAATTAATGCAAACATTCGTTATACAAAGCATGTAAAAGTGTAACAAATAATATACTACTAATACACATTTTCCCAACACGCTCTGCCAAATGACCTCTAAAAATATTTTTTTTTTGCCTTTTAATGATGGTACACTCTGATCTTCTTTGGGTTTAGAAAAATAATTTTGAATGCATCATGTTTTGGCAATCATTTGAAAGTGAAAAAGACAAATAAAAGGAGAGGTGAGAACTCCATATTTTAAAGGCGTAATATATAAATATGTCTTTTAACTTGGAATTCAATTAATGAATATGTCTTTTAATTTTGAATGTGTACAAGTAGACATTTAAATTTGTACAAAATTTAAAAAATAAGCACAATCATCCTACGTGGTGTCCTACATGGCAATTTTGCATCCTACATGACGTCTGATGTGTATTATATCATATATGATGCATGTATCTATTTAGTCAATTTTGATAAGTTTAATTATTTACTTGTGTATACCCAACGATGGATGGTATAATTGCCATCTAAAGCCAAATTAAAAGACATTCTTATCTATTATACCTAATTCAAATTGCAATTAAGATTTGTCCTTCACTCTTTTTGGAAAGACGACAGGATCTAAAAAGACATTAAGTCCATGAATAGCATGGGCACTTGCTCTTTTTGGCAAGTTAATATCCTCTTTCATGCGCTAACTAAACACAAATGGGACCCCGCACCTAGAAGATAAGATATGTAGAAATTATTACTAGTGAATGACTAATAATTGTTAACTTTGTGGCTGAAGTTTTCAGTAAATAGCTTGCTGCATTTTAAAGTTATACAGTTGTATCATTCTAGAATAGGCTTGACTATAGGATTACAGATGATTCACGATGTCAAAAATTCACCTGTCTTCTCTTCTGTTACAGACTCTGGCTCATTATTCTCAAGACTTACTTCTAATTCAATGAGAATTCACTATGCATCAGATCATAAGTTTACTTCAATTCTAAACAACAAGTCTCTTCTTATCATAGTTATATTGTGCGAATGGAATTTCATTGATAGCACGTGGCTAGATTTGATCATGGAAGATGAGAGTTATGAGTCCTCTAGTTCGGGGACAATAACCTAGTTTTCTTTCTTGATTGATGTATAAGACATTCTGGTTTCCAGTTGAATATTTCTTTTGCTATGTATGTATTTGAGGGTGAGCTTGAACATGTCTTAGCCCCTCCAAGTTTATATTAGAGGTATTATTGGACAAACGCTATGATGGTATCCAGTCCTTATATTCCTTTATGATTTTTAAGTTGTGCCCCTTAGCCCCGTTTCCCCTACTTTTCTACTTCATCTTAACGTTTTATGCCTATGAATGCTTATGATATGTAAGATGTCTTAGGTGAGGTACCTTCGGGTATCTCATTTGTTGTGTGACTACTTGGCCCCTAGGTCGGGATGTTATAAACTTGGTATTAGAGCACAAGGTTTTGAAAATAGTCCTCGGAGTCCAACATACCTTGTCAATAGAATCTTATGCATGGGTGTACGAAGCGCACCACATCCATGAGTAGGAGGCTATAAGACGTTTAGGAATTGTCTCAGTTCTTTCATGATCCATGTCGTGCTTTAGAGTTGTCCTAAGATTCCCTTTATCTAACAAATCTTTTCTTGCGTTTCTCTAGACAATGACTCCAAGAAGAATGCCTCTAGCCCCATAAGACGGAGGAGTAACTCATGCCAAATTTCAGACCGCCCTCACTATGTTGGTACAAATTGTGACCAACCAAGACAACCAAGGAGCGTACATTCCAAACGCTCCCACTCCGGTCTTGAGGGTAAGGGACTTTGCTCGAATGAATCCTCCTAAGTTCCATGGATCAAAGTTTGAGGAAGATTATCAAGAGTTTGTGGATGAAGTGCACAAGGTGTTGGCTATTATGGGAGTGACTTCAGATGAAAAGGCGGATATTGCGGCCTTCCAACTAAAAGGGGTGGCCCACATATGGCACATACAATGGAAAAGTGAGATGGATATTTAGAGGATTATGACTTATATAGAACAAATTGAGGAGGAAAAGATGAGAAAGAGTGCGAGAGAGTCAAAGAGGGACCGTCTTGATGAGGGTAGATCATCGTCTACTAAGACTTTGGAGCCTAAGAGCAAAAGGGAGAGAAACCTCTATACTATTTATGACATGTGTGGTAGAATGCATCTAAGGGAGTATTTGATGGGAGAAGAAGGTTGCTTCGAGTGTGGAGAGTTGGGACACAAGAAAAGGGATTGCCCGATGACTGCTAGGAAGGGAAGAGAAAGAGCTCGAAATGCCTTACTCGGTATGTACATGTTTCTTCAAAAATGATAATGCTGGTGCTCTATTTGGTAATTGGGTGTAAGAGGTTGCATTGAGGTATTTGCAAGGTGGTAGTATTTATGTTCATCCCCATACATCATTTACTAGTTAGACTTGTTCATTGTACATGCATACTCATGATGTTTGTTTTGATTATAATCTTATTGAAATTATTAGAGTATGTTATGTGTGCATCTAGAATAATGTTGATGTTAATGATTTAAAACTTTGCATGAAAAATGATGTTTGGCTTGTGTGTTGAATTCATGATGGATTGTTGTATGCTCATTTCCCTCTTCTCGTGCAAGCTCGATCAATATTTGGGGACGAATTTTCCCATGAGAAGGGGGGGGGGGGGGAAATTGTAAGGCCCCACCTATGAGAAGTATGAAAAGTTCCAGAAATGAGGCCTAAAAATTTTCTAAAGCGCCAGTTGTTACGAGGGGTTCTACTAGTCGTAAAAAGTTTCACAGGTCGTAAGTGGTGCTCGTGGATTGAAGGTCAGATTTGGTGAAATTTGAGATTCTCAGAGATTCAATTCATGACTTATTAGATGATCCGTGAAAAGAGATATGACCCACAAGTAGTCTCGTAGAATGAGGCCAGGAGAATAAGAAAATTTGACCAAGTGTGGAAGGATTCTACGAGTCCAACCATGACCCATAAGTCCTTATAGGGATCGTAAAATGGTTCATAATTTTGGGGACAAAAATAAGGGTTTCTGAATCTTTGCTTACGGACAATAGGACGGGTCGTGTTTCTTTGTACGACCTGTACAATGGTGCTCATTGTTTGGACTACAGGATTCATTAAGGTATTTCCTACTCCTTTGAACCCTTACAGCCTTATATAGTCCCTTCATGACTCCTCATGCAATTCCAAGCCCCTCTGCAATCAAGTCGAGTGCAAACGATGCCAATCGCCTAAGTTCTAGCATGAGTTTGTATATATGTCAACCTCAAATCGTTATATCTCTTATCACATATCAAATTAGATTCTGTATGACCTACCAAATAAAATCTCTTTGAATTATCTTTCCAATACAACTGGTTTCACCTCATATGCAATTCGGACCAAAAGGTTATGCCCATTTTATTGAAACACTGTTAGGCTGCTAGTTTATACGACCCACTCTATGGGCTATTGATTGACTTACGACCCGTTAACATGCTTTCATGGAGCCTGTTTGGCCAGTTTTAAAAAAGGATGTTTTTACTTCTTTCCTCACACCCAAGCTCAATGCTGTGTTGTTTTGGCTTCCTACACACCCTATAGGAGTCTAAAACTCCCCCAATAACCCTTATTCTTACAAATCATCAACTTCTACCCAAGCCTAAATTCCTCCAAGTTTCCGGTGGTCCTCCATTGAAGACAAGGCTATGGTTTTGAGTTTCTTCACCAAAATTTGTGGTTTCATCCATAAATTTTTGGCTAAGGTACGTGGATTTGATTTGTGAAGCCCATTTCCTCTACAAAGCTCAAGTTCCTATTCTATTTTGGGTTTAGGGTTTATGCATATTGTGAAGTTTTGGGAGGTTTTTTAATCATGTAAATTTGTGATGCATTCGTAGTTATATATAGTGTTTGAGTATTATGTTATGACTTATGATGAATATTGAGTTGAAATTCTTGATCTTCTAGTTGGGGTTTTACAAAGACCATGTTGGGTTGATTTGGATGATTCCAAATGCTTATATTATGAATTTATTGATGTTTGTGGCCCATATTATTATGAAATAATATTTAATTCCACTAGAAGAATGTTATGTCTTAAATCCCTATATTATGGAAGCTAGGGTTTTAGAGATATTTGATGGGTTCTTTAAACTATCTTTTAAATTGGTGAATCCTACTACTTTTATACATGAGTAGCCAGTAATTTTCATGATTCCATGACTAATTATGATTTTGCCTTATGGAATTTTGGGTTATGAAGTTGATGGAGGATTGCTTGATGTTATTTAAGTTCGTACTTTCTTTATTATTATTTTATATGAATCAAGTCTAAATCATATGAATTTCATGATTATGAGTCTTTAAGCATGCAAATCTCATTTTTTGAACCTAAGCTATATGAAGAGTATGTTTTTATTAAAGAAGAACTTCTCAATCCATGCTATCTAAGAACATAAAGGTCCTAAATGTTAAGAGTCAACATTTATGTTATGGATTCATGAGAATATTATGAAACTTCATGTAAGATCATGAGATCCTTTCACTATATGTCACAGACATTATGAATAATTGAGCTATAAGTCCTCCACCTAGTAAATCTTTTGCGATGATGACAGGCCAATAGTAGAGGCATAAACTAGATTAAGGATTTATACTTATGATGATGATTTATGTACAAAAGTCTTCTAGGATGGGTTAGTAGAATACCTCTCCGTACTAGATGATCCTATGATTTATGGTCATTCCTTGAGAGTCACACTTAGCACTGAGTGGATCTTGGGACAGATGCGGATACTCCCCATAGCTAGGGCAAGAGATCGATAGTATAATCTTATTGTCCCATAACTACGTGCCACTATAGGAAATAGGGGTCACCGATAGTAGAGGATCGCTTCTATACCAACCATTATTAAAGGTTGCTTAATAGCTCGCTTTAGTGGATCCACTTAGGCATTTTAGGAGGTTGCCTTGGCAAATGATTTTCCCATTTCTTCCTGTGTAAGGAAAACATGGGTACTCCATGGGGGTCGGTTAGGGGTGGGAGGTATCTGTACTTGAATAACTATTAGCTCACATGCTTTATGTTAGTTAGAGGTTGCTCTCACACATGTTCATGTTCTTCTCATGTTCCCAAGGTGTCCTTTTATGATGATTTATGATGATTCCTTCATATTGTATCCAAGGGTATTTTAAAGTTCCTATGACTCATTATTGCACAAGTTCAAATGGTATTTCTCCTAAAGGTATATGGCTATGTCTTCAAGTGTGTAAGGGGGTCTCCCTTATGATTATTAATGTTTCTTCTATAATAAAATAATCTTTTATGTAAAGTAATGTATTTTTCACCCAAGATTATTATTATTTTAATTATTTATAACAACATGTATTTTCACATCAATTTAAGCTTGTGTAACTCATCATGCATTCAGGTAAGGGTAAGTTCTCTATTTTTTATGTGCATTATTTCATGTTCAATGATGAGAACAAAATGTCTAAATAATCACCCGTATGTATGTTCCAATTTTACATGATTTTTCTTATTTACATCTATGTTCATCCATGCATACTAATATGTTCTTTCTAGAGTTTTTTTATGTTTAAATAATATTGGCTTGATTATAACTTACTAACGGCCTTGTAAATTTATGATTTTTTACACGAGACTTAGCGCGATCCATTTCATCATTTTTTTCCATGCCATGCATTATATTCCTATATATCAGTATACTCAAAGTACTAACACATACTTCTATGACTACATGATTTAACCATGTAGGGACCAACACTCCTCGATATCCTCCATATGGCTAGCTTTTGATCATTGAAGACGAGAGTTGGTGAGTCGTTTAGTTTAGGGATAATAATCTAGTTTTCTTTCTAGATTGATGTATAAGGCATTCTAGTTTCCAGTTGTATATTTCTTTTGCTATGTATGTACTTGAGGGCGAGCTTCAACATGTCTTAGCCCCGACCAAGTTTATGTTAGAGGTATTATTTGACAAATGTTATGATGGTATCCAATCCTTATATTCCTTTTTGATTTTTAAGTTGTGGCCCCTTAGCCCCGTTTTCCCTAATTTTCTGTTTCATCTTAACATTTTATGCATATGAATGCTTATGATATGTAAGATGGCTTGGGTGAGGTACCTTCAGGGGTCTTATTTGCCGTGGGATGACTTGGACCCTAGGTCGGGTCATTACAAACTTAGTATCAGAGCACAAGTTTTTGAAATGGTCCTTGGAGTCCAACATACCGCGTCGATAGATTCTTATTCATGGGTGTGAAGTGCATCACATCCATGAGTAGGAGGCTATGAGGTGCTTAGTAATTGTCTCACTTCTTTCATGATCCATGTCATTCTTTAGAGTTGTCCTAAGATTCCATTTATCTAACGACTCTTTCCTTGTGTTTTTCTAGATAATGCCTCCAAAAAGAATGCTTCAAGCCCCAAAAGATGAAGGAGTAACTCAGGCGGAATTTCGGACCGCCCTCACTATGTTAGCCCAAATTGTGACCAACCAAGCCAAGCAAGGAGCCTACGTTCCAAACACTCCCACTCCGGCCTTGAGGGTGAGGGACTTTGCTAGAATGAACCCTCCCGAGTTCCCTGGATCAAAGGTTGAGGAAGATGCTCAAGAGTTTGTGGATGAAGTTCACAATGTGTTGGCCATTATGGGAGTGACTTCAGATGAAAAGGTGGAGTTGGAAGCCTTCCAACTAAAAGGGGTGGCTCACTTATGGTTGATGTGCTGTCAAAATACAAAACATTTGATGCCTAAAACTTGGGATTTTATTTGTTCTCAATCAACATTTATGGTATTTATGTGTTATGTGTTTGTTTTTGCAGGTAAATCAGGTTGGCACAATTTTGAAAAAAGTTGCAGGTTTCACTGGTTTTTGAAGGTATACGAGACCCCCTATGAGTCGTAGCCCAGTTTATGAGTTATAGAGGTAGGCTCCTGGATATTTCCAGTGTTGAAACAAAATTAAAGTTCAGCCACACAAAACCCAATTATGGGTTGTAGATCAGTCTACGGTCCGTACTGGAAGGTTTCATAACAATATCCGGTGTTCTCCAGCTTTGGACCAAGTGCTGCTGATATGGACTACGAGAGGGCAATAGGAGTAGTTGATTAGACTATGAATCATAAAGATGTTTTGCAGCAATGAAGTTCGAAAATCCAAGAGCTAAATACGAAAGCCCAATTACGACTCGTGACCCTAGTTACGAGTCATAAGTGCAAGTCGTAGAGCGCGCCGACTAGTTTTTCTATATTTTAGGGATTTATTTGAAAATACTATAAATAGAAAATACTACGTCATTTAAAAGGGAGTTTTTCAGTTTTTTGAGAAAGAGACAGAGAGCAGCTGAGAATAGAGTAAAGAGTAAGAAATTAGAATATTCTTAGGGTTTTAGTTTTGAAGACTATATTTTAGAGAAGAGATTCACTTGTTGATTCAATTCATCTTTCAATTTTGTGATTCTCAATACACATTGCAGTTTCTTGTTCTTCCATCTTCTTGGGTAAGAGATTAACCATATCTTCTCTATTCATTGTTTCGTTATATTCCCAAGATATGAGTAGCTAAACCCACAACTTGGGATTGTGGGAACCATGAAATCTAACTTACAAAATTCGGATTATTTGCAATTCTTAGAATGATTATTTGCATGTATTAGTCATTTCTCTTCATTTTGAATGTTTTCTAGCGGTGGCCAACATTAGAACTTGCCTAGTGTTACCTTCCCGATCCAAGTGATAATGAATAGGAAAAGAGAATGATTTATAGGATTCAATGATGTGTTCTCATCTAATCAACCGAACTCGACTAAAGGGAGGTTGACTGGGACTATGGGTAATGGTTAGTTGAGTACATTATGGAGATGGGCCAAGTCCCATAGTGAAATTCGACCTTCACCTTTGACCGAAGGGTTGGAAAAACCTAAATTACCGTCTAGCATACAATATTCTAGTTGAGAATTGTGATATCTAGGGATGTTGAGTTAGTGAATCATGGGAAACACAATACCCAAGTTGCTCTATATTATTGCTTGTATTCTAGTTCTAGTTAGTTTAGATTAGTTTCCTATCAATCATTGCAAACCCCCCACCCTTTAGGAAATTGAGTTAGTAAGTTCTTGAATTGATTATTGGTGAACCAAATTGTAAAGTCCCATATTTCCTGTGGGTTTCGACCATAACCTTGGTGAGGTTTATTATTTTGATGACCACTTTTACTTCAAAAAGAGGTGTATCTTGAGCGTGATCAAAGAAAAATGGCACCATTGCCAGGTAATACGGCGAGACTCTGATTTGGATTCACTAGTAGTATAATTCAAGTGTTAATTTCTTAGTTCTCTTGTATTTTACTTTTTTTTTGTTTTTGTTTGTTTAGTTTTTTTTGTAGGGTATACTAGCTATTATATGCTCAATACAAGGAGTCAAGGCATTCGCATAGCTCCAATGGATTTAGAGATCCAACGGGTTACAAGGAGAATGGTTAAACTAAATGCTAATATCACGATTAATGAAGCTATGAACCAGAATGATGATGTTAATGATAGGGATGATAATCCACCAGCATTGGAGAATAGGCCACAACCTATGGACTTCAATGAGAATGCTTATGGATGGAATCCATATAGATTGAATCCCATGGCCATGGACATAACGGGAGCTATAGTGTTGCCACCATTACCGGTCGACAGTAAGTCCACAGTTTAAAGTGGTTTGCTCCAAATGCGTCAAAATCGTGGTTTGTTTGCTGGTGTACCATTCGCGGATTCTCATAGCCATTTGCATAATGTAGCTTTTGTTTGCAAGAGCATGATGGGGATGCAAAATCTTTCAATGGATGCTGTTGGATTGCGGGTGTTCCCTCTATCTCTTACTGGTAATGCAACAGTGTGGCCATCGGAACTACCATAAAGCTCAATCATTAGTTGGATGGATTTACAGAAGGCCTTTTTGGAAAGGTACTTCCTGAGGTCAAATAAGTTCAAATTAAAAGATCAAATCAGCAATTTTGAGCAGTTACCTAGTGATTCAATTAGTATAATGTGGGAGAGATTTACAAAGTGTTTGAGAAGCATCCCAGACCACATGATTGTTGACGATGTCTTGGTAGAGATCTTCTACTGTGCCCTTCATGAAAATAGTCAAGCTTGTGCCTACACAATAATAGGGGGCATGTTCTTTGATCAACCATTCATAAGGATCACCGAGAGAATGAAGCAAGTGTTCAAAACCAACTGTGTATGGGGGCAAAGGGAGTGAGATTCTACAAGGAGCTCATGTACTATGAATGTTTGTTCAGAGCAAGCTAAGATCAATGAGGAGATCATGCAACAACTTGCTCAACTCCGCACAAGTATGGATTTGGTGGTTAAGCAAAATCAAAAAAGAGTGCATGCGATAGTCCACCAACCTTCTCAAGCGCCCATGTATGAAAAACATTATTATGATGAGGATGCTTGTTTTGTGAGTGATCAAGTGGTGGGTTTTCAGAACAATGTTCGAGGGTCTAATTCAGACTATTGGTGTCAAGGTTCTGAAAACCAAGGTCGAAACTACAATTGAGAAGGTGCTTATAGGGATAACCGTGGTGGTTATTTTGAGAGGAATAGGGTTCCAGAAGCTGAGTGGGGTAGAAGAGATGGTTTTAGGAATGGTCCATATGTGCCACCCCATAGTTGTGATATCGGGGCTAGCAATTGGAGGATTGAAGAGATGTTTGACCAATTGATGAAGAAAGCAAGGAGAACTAAAATGAGACTCTACGAGGAATGAAGTCCAACATTTCAAGTATAAATCAAAAGATAAAGTCTCATTCGGTAGCCATTAAGCAACTTGAGCAACAACTCGGTCAATTATCTACTCAATTGAATCAACACCAAAAAGGTACGTTGCCAAGTAATACGGTCCAAAATTCAAAGAATAAGGGACATTGTGTGTTAGTCACGACTAGGGGAGGTAAGAGTACCATTGATCCTCTAACGCTAGTCGATGAGGGTGATGTGCATGAAGAGATAGTTGCAGAGAAGGTTGTGAATGAAGGAGAAGAAGGCAATAAAGATGGGGTAAGCTGTGAAATGGTTAAGGAGCCAGAGAAGTGTAAGACCGTCCCAAGGCCTCTTCCTCCCTTTCCCTAAAGACTCAAACAAAAGGAGGAGGATGGTAAGTTTAAACATTTCCTCTCCATATTAAAGTAACTGTCCATCAGCATTCCCCTTATCGGAGTATTGGAGAAAATGACCAGTTATGCCAATACATGAAGGATTTGGTGAATAAAAAGTGCACGGTAATCTAGAGCTTTCTCAAGGGATTCAACATTATAGTGCCATTACCGCTAAGTCTTTAGTTCAAAAAAGAAAAGACTCTGGTACATTCTTGTACCATTGGTGATGTAGAGTTTGCAAAGGCTTTGTGTGATTTGGGTGCTAGTGTATTGCAATCTTCAAAAAGCTTGGTTTGGGTTCTCCTACTCCTACGAGAATGAGGTTGTTAATAGCGGATAGAACAATTAAGAAACCATAGGGAATACTTTATGATGTGTTAGTGAAAGTTGACAAGTTCATATTCCCAGCGGATTTTGGGGTTCTTGATTGTGAAATTGATTTTGAGGTCCCCATTCTCTTGGGAAGACCATTTCTGGCCACAGGGAGAGCCTTGGTGGATATGGATTCCGTTCAACTTAGATTTAGGTTAAATGATGAAGAAGTGGCTTTTGATATCTGACAAGTTATGAAGCATTCGGATGAACTAAAAAGTGAAGTTTGGGCAGTTGAGGAATTTTGAGTATTCAAGATGGCTAAGTCATGCTGCGATAATAAATCAGGCGCTACGTGGGAGGCAACCCAAACATATTGATGTTCTAGCTTAGTTTTGAGTTTATTTCCAGTTTTTGAAACTTTTGAGTTGATGGTTTGTTTGTGTTTTGATTGATATTTTTGACGTTAGCTTTGTTGCATTTAAGGTGCAAGTGTATTTTATGAATAGCATATAAGTTCGGGACAAAGATTTTATGTTTTGCTGATTGCATCTGATGAAGTCTCTACGACTAGGCTTATGAGTTGTATCACACTTTATGACTCATAATCCTGTCTCGTAGAGAGTTACAATGAGAAGATTCTGTGTACACTCCATCTACAAGCCAACTTTACGACTCGCAGTCCACACTATGAGTCGTGAATGGTGTTCGTAGAACCCAGGTATGTTTTTGAATTTTTCTAAGTGTTGAATTGGTCTACGAGACCAAGACTTATGAGTTATAGACCAAGATATGACTCATAGTTGGGGTTTCGTAGACCCGACTCAGTGATTTTAAAGATTGAACACGGTAAAGTATGAAAAGGGGGTCAAAATTATTTTGACCCCAATTTTAACCCTAATTTACCGAAAAATTTCCCAAACCTTGTTCCCCAATTATTTCAGATCATTTCCCCGGTCACTTCATCATATTTTTGACCAAAAATTTTAGCAAACCTAGGGTTTCACCTATTCGCATTCCTTCTTCATCTTCACAACCTTCATCATCTCTAGTGAGTCTCTTGGTTAAATTACAAGTTTAAATTCCCATTAATCTTTATTGTGCGCTTTGATAATGTAGATTAGTTTTAGTTATAAGCATCAATTTCTTGATTTGAACGAATGGGGATTGTGAGGTTCAGGGTGTTTCTGATATACTTGATTGTTATGCCTGGATTTTGGTGTTATGACCTTGTAATTTCTAATTGAATGCCCATGATATCATGTCACTTGTTTGAATGAATGGTTGAAATTGGTTTTTGAATGATGATTGAGTACCAATTGCATAAGAGTATGTGGTTGTGTTTAGGTTATATTGATTTAGTCGAAATTATGGGATGTTTAATGTTTGTGTTGCCTATTAATCTGTACCCCCAAGTGAATTTGACTATAATTAAGTGAGTGTTATGTGTTACTTGGTGGGTGTTTCTGTAGGTAGTGTTTTGAATTAATTTGGGGAAGTATGAAACATTTGGGTATTGATTGCTAAATCCTATTTGATGGGGGTAGATTTGCTTAAAAATCATGTTTAGGGTACATGCTATTTTGTTCCTAACATATGGATCTTCACATGATTGCTTAAATGCTGGTATGATAGTGTTTCAATTGTTCGTTGGGTCCGTGTGATGAGTTGAGGTAATTCAGGTGCCTGTTGTTTCTTATTTACAGGAGTCTTTTACAACTCATAGATGATTCTACGAGTCATAAGTGATTCTCGTGGGAAGTTACAGTAACTTGAAATTCCTGTGTACTTATCATACGAGACCACTTACGAGTCGTACATCCCTCTACGAGTCGTAGATAGGTCTCGTCGACTCAATCCTGTCCTAATTTTTCTCCCTGGAACTTTATACGAGACCTGTTTACGACCCATAATCCATGTTATAAGTCGTAACTCGGTCTTGTACAATGTTCCAGTGTTCTATTTTGTTATGCACATCTTGCTTAAGAAACTACTTTATGACTCGTAGATCTAGTTACAAGTCGTAACTGGTCCTCGTGGTGCCTGACTGCAACTGAACCAATGCATTTTTCTTGTTTTTTCATTTGTTGATTGTTGGGACTAATTATGGTTTACCTATTTTGATTAGTAGGAAATACGGCTCAAAAGGGAAAACGCTTTAAGATTGAGGCATTTAGAAAGAATCTCATTGATGAGCTTACAGATGAGGAGCATTATGAGGACGAGTCATTGGAGGTCGTTAATGTTCTTCCAAACCCAGAGGTTGGGGTGCCTCAAACTATAGCTACAATAAAAGCGGCATAAACTCGGGCTCGTATTGATGGTCCTTCCTAGTCTGAGGAGGAAGGCAATGATGAGAGTGATGATGGTTCACCCCAGATGACTCTTTCAGGCATGGAGTCTAGTTTTGAGGAGAGCTCCCAGGATAGAGGAGATACCGAGTCCTCCATTGCCCATCAGCTTCTCAAGCACTAGATCCTACTCTTTGATGGGGTGTCGAGGGAATATAGGCTGTATTCATAGATGGTCTACAACCAAAGGGGCAAGGCAAGACCGCGAGGTCAATATATGAGGAGCCACGGGTTATTGGCGATGGATTGAGCCGTGTCCCAGGATTGAAGGACACGACGGCACGATATGGACTCCATTGGCTGATGGATAAGCTTGGACGATATGCCCCACTTATGGTGTGGGAGTTCTATGCAGCTTATGCAGCCATGGTTCTTCATGATCTTCCAAAGGGGAAGAGGCCCCTCACATAGCCGAGATTGTGAGAGGTACTAGTGAGAGGGCGGCAGGTCAATATTTCGGAGGAGCTAATCCACTTCGTACTATTTGCTCCTGAGTACAGAGCCTCGAGGTCGACAGCTAAGTTTGATTACAGATTATGGCAGGCCCAAACATTGTTGATTTTAAAGGATCAGGTAGAGAGCAGAGCAAGGGCAAGAGCTTGCTTGGGTCACCACACATACATAACCTATTGTAAAGGCTTCACTATCTTTCCCCGCCAAATTTTGGTGGGAGGTTGTTAGGTCTCGCATTTGGCCTATGCTAATAGATAACTCACTCACACGGGAACGAGCGGTATTGGTTGCCAGCATATTGGCTAGCTACGCCATTGACTGGGTATGACTCATGAAAGAGCAAATTCATGAGTTGACACTCAAGAGGGCCACGTGCATTTATTCCCGATCTTGATCTACAGACTCTGCATAGAGTCCAAGGTTCATATAGTTTTTCATCTTGATTAGTTGGTATCAGCTCTACACACTCTAGATCCTAGCTTGATAAAGGCTTATGAGAACCTTGTGGCACTTCAGAGGACACAAACTCCTCCTATGCCTGAGATGTTTTCTCCAAATCCACCACAGGAGGGCTCGACGACTGCCCCCACTACTACTCCAACTGCTACTACTGATCAGAGACCCCAGTAGCCTGAGGCAGTCGATATTGGGGGGTCCCACCATAGCTTCTCCTGCACTAGAGGCTTCTACACCACAAACTTCCACATAGGGCATGGTTCACATGTCCATGATTTCTCTTCAGGCCATGGCACAGAGGTTATCATGGACAGAGGCTCAATTGTCAGGGCTCATACAACAACTTAGGCTATGGGTCTGACAGACGATTGTGAACTCAAAGGAACGATGCAAGATATTCACCATTTCTACAGTTCAGGAGCGTATTTCTACGGTGGATGCCCGCGTTGATCCTTTGAGGACCGGGTGTAGAAGTGGTTATTCGAGGCCTGGCCATCAGACTTGTTATCCATTCATAAGGGGATAGAAAAGCTCAGGGCTAATGTGACTTTATCACTAGCGGCACTAGTTACAGTTCTAGAGTCTACACCTTTGGAGCTGCTATTTGATCTATTTGCTTCAAAGGATCACACACAACCTTCCCATGTGAAGAGACCCCTTATTGAGGATGATGAGACAGAGGATAGGCATATCAGACCAAAGATCTCTAAGGTTGATGAGGAAGAGGTAGAGGATGAGCTTAGGCTAGTCTTGATGTCGAGGCGAGAAGAGCAGCTGAGGCTAGCCCAGGGGCGTGATAGAGCGATGGGTATTGGCTCATTGGGGTTCAGCTGCTGCGCATACTTCCCCGCATGAGGGAGAGATCAAAGACAACCCGAGATTGGTGCTTAGGTACCAAGATATGTTTGTTTTTGACCCCTTGTATTTACTTTGATGTTGATATTGTACATTGAGGACAACATACAGTTTTTTCGACGGGGAGTGGATAGTTATGAACTAGGGTGAAGTCTGAGTAGCTTTTGGTCCATAACTACCCCAAATTTTGATCCCGAGGTTTTCTTGCCTGGGTTTTTTTTCCTCGTGGATATTTAATTTTTATTGAACCTGCATGCCTAGAATGTTTTAGATAATATTTGTAGCATATAGTACTTGAACTTATGGCATGTACAATGTTTTGATGATAATTTTGAAATATTTTAAAAATTGGTACCCGCCAAATTTTTTTGTTTTGTAGTTATATTGCAACCATGTATATTCGGATGTATGGCAATATTTGTCTCGATGAGTGAGGGTAATTGAGATATGAAGCATGATCTGTGAGTTTCTTGTTGATAATGTATGCAATGCCATGTGTAAGTGAGCTTATTTTGCCAGATTCATGCATATTTTGTGCTAATTCAGAACTTGCACTATTACTCTAAGTTGGGTTGTAGACTAAATGGATTAGGAGGTGATCCTATGCCTTTTTCTTTAAATTAGTCCACTTTAACCTTAAATAACCAACCAAATGATGTTTTATCCCTTGTTCCAAATATTTGGCTTTACATGAACCAATTCTTTCTTAAACACCTAATTATCCTAGCCTTGTCTAGTGATGAGCCTTGAGATTGGCCCTGTTCGATCTTTGAGCATTGTGAACCTTGTCTAAAGCAAAATGCTTAAGTTGTGGGTGGCTACCAAAAGTGGCCCTGGTTTGGGTAATGGATATTGTGTACTTCAAAATATGATAAAAGCCTAAGTGGAGGGTGGCCGGTGTAGAGACAAAATCACAACAATAAGGTGGAGAGTTGGGAATAGAAAGAAAAAGAAGAAGATCATGTACTGGGAGAAAGAAGAAAAATATGCCTTGAATTGAGATTGGAAGCAAAATGATTTGTGAAAATGAGGTAAAAGATGAAAAATGAGAAGAAAATACCCGGAAAAGCTTGAATATGTAGAAAAGGGAGACTAAGGTGAATTGATTGAGTTGGTAAGGTGAAAGTGATGAAAAACAGGGGTTCAAGGATGGTCTTTAGTTACTATAATTCCAAAAAGTTCCTACCAAAGCCCCATGAGCCTACGTTGCAAGCCTAGAAAGTCCTAGAGTGATCCTAGTCCGACTAGTTAATCTTAAAATCATCTTTAAGTGTGTTACTTGAGACTTCTTTCTGTGAGGGAATCTGCATTACATTGTTAGCATTTGACTTGTTCAGTAATTATGGATTATGGATATTCTCTTGCTTGTTACAGCTGTGTTGTCAGATGCATCATCATGTCTTAGTTTGCAAAAATAGCTATCTGGTCTTGTTTTGAGAAGATGGTGTGGGAACCTGGCCTAAATTGCACAAGATATATGCCATTAGTTCTATTATGTGTGTTGCTATGTTATCTAGTTAGATTGAGTCATCCCTTGAGGACAAGCATTAAGTTGTGGGTGTTGATGTGCTGTCAAAATACAACTAATTTGATGCCTAAAACTTGGGATTTTGTGTGTTCTCAATGCGACATTTATGGTTTTTATGTG
>JAPFFP010019916.1:0-16486 GCA_026153255.1 Solanum medicagineum
TTTTGAATCTATCAGGCGGCGGGACCGCAGCGGAGGCCTTATAGCCCCGCTATTTCAGTACTGTTGATTATGAGGGTAAATGTGTGCTGTCTGGTAGCTGTTAGCTGTTTTCCTGCAGGTGGGTTAGGCCATAAAACAGAGGAAACTCTGTCGAAATTCCGGCAGAATTTGGCAAACTAATTTAGGAACCTTTGTGATTCGATGTTAGCACTAGTGCCTAATCGGCACGAGTCACGGTTCCGGGGTGGGGTCGTGACAATAGTCTTTCATCAACAAAAGAATCCTTGTCATGTAAATTTAGTAAAACATGGTCGGTATATATACATATGCTTGAAATCATGCAATTCAAGAGTATAAGACAAAAGAGGAGTAAAATCAATTCATTTGGAAATCATTAAATTCAACCCACCAACATTGTAGTAACCCCAATTTGGGTGTCATGAAATCCATAATAAAAGTTCACAATCTTTCATAATTTACATAGTTCACAAAATGCATAGCTTCATATATATATATATAAATTAACTCATGGATAAGCCTTCAATAGATATTCATGCTTAATCAATTAATACTTGAAGAATCTAAACTCAAATCATGTTTATAATGCATAATAAAGTTTACCTATATGATATTCAACCTTAAAAATCATGAAATTTGGTAAAAGAGGACGATTGGCTTCATGGATAGAAGAATCCCCATGAATGCAACCCACATACCTTAAACTTGGAGTTTCTTGAAGAAAAGCTTGAGGAAGACTTGAGGCTTCGATTGGGTTCTTGAAACCTAAAGCAAGTTCTTAAAAATCTTGAATTTTGTTGAGGGTATTGCGAGGAATTAGGAAGATTTTTGGAGAGTTTTGAGTGTTCTAGGGCTTGAAAAATGGCTAAAGAGTAAGGTATTCCCGTCTATATAGGCATTGGGTAATTATCCAATTGCCCTTAAGTGAAACAAAGAAAATTTTTGAGACTTTTTGTCCTAAGGCTCGGCAAGTCCGCGGTTCGAACTTGTTGCAGACCCTACTGGTTTGCGCAATTTCATCAATAAAAGTATTTTATGACATGGGAAACCTATACATTGTGGGTAACCATTCTCCCACACAATTTTTTCTCTTTAGCAGGAAAATGAATTCGGATTTGTGAAATAATGCATGGATTTTAAGATATTCAAAAAATGAATCATAGGGTCTTTTCGAGGTATGTTAAGGGGTGTTACGATATCCCCCTTGGGAACATTCTTACTTGAATGTAAAGGAAACATACTTAAAGGGAAGGATTAGGCAACTTTCATCCCAACATGAATTCAATCAATGCACTTAAACATCATTCTCAAAAGTTTCAAACTTATGCATAAAAAACCTTCCCAACTTGTTACCATAAACATATATTCATGCAAAAATGACATAAGGGCTAAAATTCAAGACTTGATACCATAGATAGGAGTTAACTAATCACTTTTGGGCTTGAGTAGAGTGGAAAAGGTACGAGTATCAGCTTTTCATGTCTATTTCGGTTTCCCATGTGGCGCTTTTGACTTGTTGATTCCTCCAAAGGTTTTTGATGGATGCCACATCTTTATTTCTCAACCTCTTCACTTTTCTATCTAATATTTCCACTGGGACCTCATCATAGCTGAAATTATCTCTACAACACCCACAACTTCCAAAGGTACTATAGAACTTGGGTCACCGACACATTTCCTCAACATGGATACATAGAAGACCGGATGAACTATACTCATCTCAATAGAAAACTCCAATTCATAGGCAACCTTGCCAATTCTCCTCAAAATTCTACAAGGCCCTATATACCTTGGACTTAATTTGCCCTGCTTGCCAAACTAAACAACATCCTTCATGGAAGAGACCTTTAAATACTTATAATCTACAGCAAACTCAAGATCTCTTCTCCTTATATTGAAGTAGGACTTTTGCCTACTTTGATCCATTCTCAACCTTTCCCCTTTTAAGCCTCACTTCTCCATGGCATCCATAACTAAGTCCGGTCCAACTAAAGCCATCTTATCAACCTCACCAACAAACCTCCCTAAAACCTCTACACATCTTTGTAAAATTGGGAAGAATAGAATAGGACAAATTATACACCTCTTTCAAGATCAAGTACGTCAACCCAATCAACATCAGGAATACACAACCTACATTGATACCTAAGGATACCATCTCGCCCCTAGCAGAAAACCCCCACCTTTCCCTCCTTGACCACTGCCTTCAATTCTAACAAAGCGGGCTCAAGGTCTAGGTCAATTTATTACTACTTCCATTTTAACCAAACTCACGTTTATCAAACTTAGCAAAAAAACTTCCTTTATCCAAGGTCTGCAATGCTACCCTTAAAGGTTTCACGTACTCTCCTCACTCCAGGAGTAAATCAAAATATCATCTATGGACACCACCACAAACATGCTAATATTCATGAGATCCATAAATATCACTGGTGCATCAATTAAGCTATATAGTCCAAAAAGATGTCTTTCTTTCTTATAAACAATACGTGCACCCCTAGGTGACGTGCTAGGATTTATAAAACCCTCCTCCAATACATTTTTCAATTGATTCTTCAACTCCTTCAATTTTACCAGAGCCATGCGTTAAGGGGGAATGGAGATGGATTGTGATCGAGGAGGAGGTCTATACCAAAGTCTATCCCCCTTTCGGGAGGGACACCGAGAAGCTCATCGGGAAACACATCAATTCATTGATCACCAAAACCAACTCAATAGGAGGGACTTTAGACTTAATATCATTAACCCTCACAAGATGGTAAATTCAACCTTTAGAAATAAATCTAGGCCTCAAGAAAAGAAATGAACCTATCCTTAATCACCGAATTATGACCTTCCCACTCAAAAAGGGCTCATTAGGAAATTAAAACTTAGCATTACATGTTCTGCAATTAATGGAATCATGGTACACATGTAACCAATCCATCCCAAGAATGATATCAAAATCTACCATGTAAAGCTCAACGAAATCACAAGGCAAGATTTTATGCAATATAGACACTAAGCAACCCTTATAGACTCTTCTAGCAATAATGGACTCACCAATGGGGGTAAACACCTCAAAGGGTTCACACAATGATTCAGGATACACCTCAAGCCTATTATAAACAAATGGAGTAATGAAAGAGAAAGTGGCACCGAGATCCATTAAATCATAGACATTATAATCATAAAAACTTTAGCATACCGATGAAAACATTGAGGGCCTCATCCACATTTTGCCTCTCTTGGCGATCAAGAATCAGTTTCCATATGAGCCTCCTCTTAGCATTTGGGCACCTTCTTGCACTTTTCCTCTTAGAACCACTTGACCACGAGGACATCCTTCCTCACCTCTTGTAGCAACATAAGGACACTTGGAGATTTGGTGCCCTATTTTTCCACAACCAAAATAATCGCCTGATCCTTTTCGGCAAATGCCATCATGGTTCTTCCCACACCTTCAACACTTAGGAAAAGTAGCACCACCATCCTTGGCACCACCTTGTGCCTTTTGGGTTCTATGAGCACCATGTCATTGAGGACGACATCTTTACCTTTCCTTTGAGCATATGGACGATAAAAGATCTTGTGGCCCATCTTACCACACCAAAAGCATGCACCCATTTTTCCCAAACATGTGTCGACATGATTCCTTCCACATTTTGGGCACCTAAGAGGATTTGGTGCACCATTACCATCGAGCTTAGCATATGGGAGTCTACTTTCAAATTGATCCCTTCTTCTTCCCTTTTCGGAGTCCACAGGGCAATCTCTTATCTTATGCACAACACCATCACATTTGAAACAACCCTCAGTGTCGGCCAAACACTTTTCTTGATGTTTCGTACCACACCCTTGATAAATGGCAAAAGAGAGCCTTTTCTTTTTATGCTTGGGCGTCAGTAAACTAGTAGAAGATGAAGCACTATTAACTCATGCCCTTTTAGCCTTCCTCTCCCCTCTCTTATCATTTGCAATCCCGAGGGTACCTTCCTGTTGGTTTAGTTGAGTAGTTACTACTTTGGTCAATAGCCATAGGGCATTGCGAATCTCTACGTCAGATATTTCATTGTTGATAAGTTGATCGTCAAGCCGGGGAAGGTTACTGTCTTGTCCACAATTCTGATGGGTTTGAGATATCATTTGAAATGTAATAGATAGGAATTAGAAATAAATCTTAGAGTATTTAGCTCTATAGTAGGACATGGATCATGAAAAGTGATTCATTTCCTAAAACGCCTCATAGCCTCCTATTAATAGTTATGGTGCGCTTAACAACTATGAACACGACTCTAATCGACGCAATGTGTTGGATTTTTGAGGACCATTTACAAACCTAGTGCTCTGATACCAAGCTTGCCACGACTTAAGCCAAAGGCCTAAATGTGACATGGCGAATGGAAAACCCGAAGGCAACCCAAACAAGCCTCTTTAGCATATCATTTGCACATTCTTGGTTGCGAAAGCATAATTAAGCAAAAAATAAGTAGCAAATAATTCTAAGGGAAGCGGAACTTTGCAATCAGGCTATGGGAATGTTATAGGGAAGAGAATTTACATGAATCACATAGCAAATAAGGTCTAAGGGGCGGGTAAGTATGGCTCACACTATGGAGGCAATAGGGGAGTTAGGACTTTCATCACATCATCAACAAATATCAACACATAGAAGGGGATAAGAACTAAGGGAAGTCTTTCATAATAACATAAACATAATAAAAGTCAACCTTACAATATATATCCATATCCAACAACACCTCTAATATGAATGAAACGGGGGCTAAGACATCTCCCCGACTCACCCTCAAAAGATAAATATTCAAAAATAAACAAGTCTTGAAAAGAGCGTGGAAGTAAAAGCCCTTTTAAATGGAAACAGGTTAGGTCACTTCGATCGCTTAAGCCCTTACTGTGATAGAGTAGGCGGATATTGTCCCCGAAGTGCAGGATTCACCAATAGTAATCTTCAAACTATTAGGCTAGCCACATGGAGGAAAAGGATGGATAGGAGCTCCAATCCATACATGGTTTGATCATGTAGGCAAAAGAAGTATGCATTCGTACTTGGAATATACTAAGTATGCGGAGTGTAATGGTGGATAACTTGATCTAGTTTGATCCACTTGTAAAAGCCCTTTTTAGGGAAAACAGCATGATCCTATTATGGCACATAGTTAAGATACAAAGACATTATATAAGGACCCCTTGGGTCGAACCTCACCTTAAGCTCTTCTGGTGCTAAGTCTAATCCTACAGAATACTTGACACAATTATAAATTTAATCATAACTTGAATGACTTGTAAAAAGCATGATAACATGGTAAGAGTAGATCATTCATATACTTGACCCCTACAAGTGAGCATATACCTTATACTAAAGGGTGAAACATTTCATAAACTTGAACCCTTCTAGTAACATTGCATTACACGTGAGGGTAGCTTGACCCCTTCTAGTGAGCATTAGTTTGTACATGAGGGTAACAAAATTATGTGACTTATATCCTTCATATAGACTTTATTCATTCACAAGAGGGTAGAATATAGTATAAGGGTTCAACATCTTACTTACAAATCATAGGAACTTGTCATGAGTTCGATGCATGCTTAGGAGCCCATAATTTATCATATCATGCTTGTCTTGCGAAACATGCAATAGTCTTTCATTAACATAAGAATACTTGTCATGTAAATTTAGTTAAACATGGTCGGTATATGTACATATGCTTAAAATTATGCAATTCAAGAGTATAAGACAAGAGAGGAGTAAAATCAATTTATTTGGAAATTATTGAATTCAACCCACCAATATTGTAGTAGAAAACCCAATTTGGGTGTCATGAAATCTATCTTAAAAGTTCAATATCTTTCATAGTTTACATAGTTCACATCATGCATAGCTTCAATATATATATAAATCAACTCATGGAATAAGCCTTCAATAGATATTCATGCTTAATCAATCAATACTTGAAGAATCAAAACTCATATCATGTTTATAATGCATAATAAAGTTTACCAATAAAGTACTCAACCTTAAAATTCATGAAATTTGGCAAATAAGAAGGATTCGCTTCATTGGTGGAAGAATCCCCATGAATGAAACCCACATACCTTAAACTTGGAGTTTCTTGAAGAAAAGCTTGAGGAAGACTCGAGGCTTCAATTGGGTTCTTGAAATCCAAAGCAAGTTCTTGAAAAATCTTGAACTTTGATAAGGGGATTACTAGGAATTAAGATGGTTTTGGGAGAGTTTTGAGTGTTTTAGGGCTTGAAAAATGGGTGAAGAGTAAGGTATTTCTATCTATATAGGAATTGAGTGATTACCCCATTGTCCTTAAGTGAAACATGGAAATTTTCGAGACTTTTTGACCTAAGGTACGGCAAGTCCAAGAAACGGACTTGTCGCAAACCCTATTGGTTTGCGCAATTTCATTGAAAAAAATAATTTTTGACACTGGGCAACCTATACCTTATGGGTAACCATTTTCCCACTCAATTTTTCCTCATAAACAAGAATATAAAGTTGGATTTGCGAAATAATGCATGTGTTTTAAGATATTCAAAAAATGCTTCATACGGTCTTTCCGAGCTACATTAAGGGGTGATACATAAGGACTAAGGTGCGGGTAAGTATGACTCGCTCTATGGGGGCAATACGGGACTTAGAATATTTCACATCATAACATGAATCTGTATCATAATACTCATAGTCAATCCATAATAACCATATCCAATAGGTGGCCATAATCATAATCTCCGAATATAACACATAGCATATAACCATACAAGTCTACAAGATGTCCAACAATGCCTCTAGTCATAAGATAGGGCAAGGGAAAAGACATGTCCTAGCTCACCCTCAAGGTAATTAACATAAATGAAAGCAACATAGGTGGAGGAACGGTGGCTTATTCTTGGAGGATAGGACTAACCACAACAAATGTCTCAAATCCGATCTAGCCGTCAAACAGTCGACGAAGGTAGCCTTTGGTCCCTACATGGTTAGATCATGTGGGCAAATGTATGCGTTAATACGTCTGAATGTACTAAGTATGCAGGCATAGAATGCATATGAGCTCGTTAACCTGCATTCAATGTTAGATGACAAGGGTACATATATAGAAAGAATCATATGATAAGGAGGATAGTATATCAATATGCCATGAAATGCATGATGCATAAATGCAAATTCTTACATATAATGGGGATGGAACCTTAACTGACATAAGACCAACTGAGTTATAACTTGAAACTCCATCGTCTTTCCTGCAATGGATAAAGAGGTGACCTACTTTCCAAAGGTAGATCCATTAACATTCATCATTCATCCTCAAAGGGGAATAAACATAGACCTATGTTAGGCACATAGTTTAAGCGAAAGGAGTATGGACCCTTGGGGATAGCCTACTCTCCCTCCAATCCCATTGGTGCTAAGTCATCATCCCACAAGAATGCATATTCATATATGTTCTTGTAAAAAAGGCATAAGTGTTTCAAATAATTTACATGCATACTTAGGCTTAAAAGCCAAACATACTTCATAATCATGCATACTTGGACTAAAAAGCCAAATCATACTTCATGTCATACTTTCATGCATAAGAATAGCTCCATTAAGTACATAGACATGAGAAAGGAGTAAGGACCCTTGGGGATAGCCCTCCCTGTCTTCAACCTCAATTTTGTGATCCTTCATACATATACCTTTGGTGTAAACCACCCATCATTTGCTCAAAGACCCGTATCATAGACATTTATGTGATCACATTCCTGTCATACCCATACTTAAAAACATGATCATCATTATAGTTGAGACTTAGCCCACATCATAAACTTCATGAAAACCATAGTTCGTGTATGCGTATGCCATGAATGATATGAGAATAACATGGGAAATAGAGATTCAATCTTGAATTAACAATACATTATGAAATCCAAGAAAAATCATAAATAAATCCACAGTTAAATCACAATATGGATTATCCATGCCTAAATCAAACTTTAAAGGGGACATGCACATTTTGAACTTCATAAATTCAATGCGATTCAACATATTAGGGATTAAATCACTTTAAAAGCAACAACAAAACATAGCCCATATCTCAATTGAATCAAATTAATAATAATCTTAAAAATCCATAATTAAAGTAAGTTAAATTTCATGAAAATCAAGTGAAAAGAATTTCGGTCTTCATGGTTGAATGGGATCATAAATCTATCCCACATACCTAAGTTCACCAAGAAGAAACAAGAAGAATTTGATGAGGATTCCCAAGCTAAGCCTTCACTAGAGTCTTTGAGAGGAGTTATTGAGAGTGAGTTGAATATAATTCTAAGTGTTGAATGAATTTGCATGAGAGGAGAAGAGTATAGGTCATTTGAATGTCTTAGGATAGCATAAAAAGTCACAATAGTTGCCATTAATGAAATGGAATAAAATTTGTTCCTAGGGGTCCCATGGGAGGGTCTCACGGTTCGTACAAGGTCACATGGACAGCGTGCCCCTTCCATGATCCAACACATAAAAAAGTTCCATTGACGAAGGTCTGAGATAGTAATTTCATACTTAGAAAATTTGCACGACAACACCCATATGGAGCACTTCACGGCTCGTGTAGAGGTCACACGGACCGTGTGGCCTCCTGTGATACATTACTTAGGAAATTTCTCCATGACAAAGTTCTGAGACGGTGATCCCGACGCCCATATAGAGGGTCTCATGACCATGAAGAGGTAAAGAGTTCGTGAGAGGTTCATGTGGTCAAAGCCTTAGCCAAAATGTGGTTTTCAAGGCCAAGGCCACTTACGATCCATAAAGTGACACATGTACCATCTGGGGTTCATATGATGCGTGCCTTGGTCTTATACTACAAGTTAAGGCCAAAACTTGATACACAAGGCCGAGGATCACTTCAAAGCCCCTCCATACAACTTGTGGAGAGCCACACGGCCCATGGAGGTGTCCATAAAGTGCCACCTTGGTCAAAAGTTTCTACAACCAAAATCCAAGCACCATAAAGGTCATATCAAGTCTGGGTCCTTACATCATCTCCCCTTTGGGAACATTCATCCTCGAATGTGCTAGAACAAGGCTTGAAAGGCTTGACTTAGAACATGAAACATCTAAACATAAGATACAATGCATATTTTATCACTTGAAAATCATAAAGTCATTAAAATTCATATCAAAACATCTTTAAATTATTCAAAACATTTTAAAATTATTTTTATACACATGTATGCATGTCATGTCATGAAATAGAAGAGTGGAAGAACTAGGACCACTTGGAATAGGAAGAACCTAATACCTTAGGCTTGAGTAGATTAGAAAAGATGGGGATATCGCTTCATCATGACCAACTCCGCCTCCCATATTGCACTCCCCACATGTTGATTTATCCAAAGCACCTTAACCGAAGCCACATCCTTGTTGCGAAGCCACTTCACTTGCCTATCCAAAATCTCAATAGGAATTTACTCATAAGAAAAATTCTTCTCAACCTCAGCACCAAGGCACAATAGTACTAGGATCACCAATCAATTTTCTCAACATAGACACATGGAAAATCAGGTGAATAAAACTTAACTACGGAGGCGAATTCGACCTATAAGCTACATTCCAAATCCTCTCAACAATCTCATAAGGATCTACATAACGGGCACATAAATTTTGCTTATTACCAAGTACCAAAATGCATTCACCCTTCATGGGTGAGACTTTCACATACACCCAATCTTCAACATGAAACTCAAGATCCCTGTTCCTAACATCCGAATAAGACTTTTGGAAACTTTCTGCCATTTTCAGCCTCTCCCTAATTAACTTCACCATCTTCATAGCCTCCAAAGCCAAATTAGGGTCAATCAAAGCCATCTCTCCCAATTCAAACCACCCCATTGGTGATCTACATCTCCTATCATACAAAGCCTCAAACAGAGTCATACCAATGCTAGCATGGAAACTATTGTTATAAGAAAACTCAATGAGTGGTAGAGGATCATCCCAATTACCCTTGAATTCCAACAAACAAGCCCTTAACATGTCCTTCAAAATTTGAATTGTTCTTTTGGCTTGCCCATTAGTTTGAGGATGAAAACCGGTACTCAGCTTCATCTTAGTACCAAGTCCTCTTTGAAACAACCTCCAAAAGTAAGAGGTAAATTAGGTGCCACGATCCGATATGATAGACTTAGGCACACCATACAACCTCATCAACTCTTGGATATACAACCTTGCATAATCTTTGGAGCTAAAGGTACTCTTGATCGGTAGGAAATGAGCCTATTTAGTCATCCAATTTACAATAACCCAAATCGAATCGAAATGCTTTCGGGCCTAAGGCAACCCGACCACAAAATTCATATTCACATCTTAACACTTCCAAGTAGAAATCTCAATATCTTGAGCCAAACTACCGAACATTTGATGCTCTACCTTCACTTGTTGACAATTAGGACATTCAGATACAAACGTGGCTATATCTTTCTTCATACCATGCCACCAATATACTTCCCTCAAATCTCGATACATTGTGGTAGATCCCGCATGAATAGAATATTGAGAGTTATGGGATTCACTCATGATCACTCTCCTAAGATCATCAACATCCAGAACACACAATTGGTCTTGATATCGAAGCACACCATATCCTCCTTAAGAGAAAACCTTAATTTGATTTTTGGCAACAAAATTCTTTAACTCAACCAATGATGGGTCTAAATCTTACTTACCCTTGACATCAACAACCACAATAAATTCGCCCCCATTCTGAACATGAACTCCACCATTATTAGAGTCGGTCAACCTAACACCCAATCTAGCCAAATGGTGAACATTGTTTTACCAATTCCCTCTTTCCTTCATCAACATAAGCTACAATTCCCATAGATAATCTAGTTAGAGCATCGGCTACAACATTTGACTCGCTGGGATGATATTGCACACTCATGTTGTAGTCCTTAAAGAGTTCCAACCACCTCCTTCGCCTCAAGTTAAGATCTCTTTGGGTGAATACATATTGCAAGCTCTTGTGATTGGTGAAAACATTAACATCCACCCTATACATATAATCTCTCCAAATCTTCAAAGTAAACACCACAGTCGCTGGCTCAAGATCATGAGTCGGGTATGCATAAGCAATCATTTTACCTGTTGCATATGCACACAACCCAACAAATCCGAAAAGCACCACAATACACCACAAACCCATCTAAGCCATCCAATAAAGTCAAAATAGGAGCCGATGTAAGTCGATCTTTCAAGGTCTGAAAACTCTTCTCACATTTATCTGACCATACAAATTTGGCCTTCATTTGAGTCAACTTGGTCAATAGAGATGCAGTAGATCAAAAACCTTCAACAAACCTTCTATAATAACTAGCCAACCCAAGAAAACTTCGAATATTTGAAGGAGTCAATGGTTTAGGCTAATTCTTCACAACCTCAATCTTCTTCGGGTCAGCCTTAGTATCATCCCCAGACACCACATGACAAAGAAAGGCTACCTCACCCAACCAAAACTCACATTTGCTAAATTTAGCATATAATTGCTTCTCCCTCATAGTCTGAAGAACCAACCTCAAATGGTCCATGTGCTCTAGCTCATTTCGGGAATAAATAAGGATATCATTAATGAAATCAACCACAAAACTATCAAGAAATGGATTGAACACCTGATTCAAAAGATCCATAAACATCGTCGGAGCATTAGTAAAACCAAACGACATCATCACAAATTCAAAGTGCCCATATCTAGTCCAAAAGACTGTTTTGGGAATGTCACACTCCCTAACCTTCAATTGATAATAGCTGAAATGGAGGCCAAACTTTGAGAAATGGGTGGCCCTTTGAAGTTGATCAAACAAGTCATCGATCCTTGGCAACAAACATTTATTCTTGATGGTTACCTTATTCAATTTCCTATAATAATTGCAAATTCGAAGAGACCCATCTTTCATTCTTACAAATCACACAGAAGCACCTAATAGTGATATACGTGGCCTAATACATCTTTTCTCCAACAAGTCCTTCAATGAATATTCAGGAGAAGACCTATCTTTTGGGAGGAATACCAGGAAAGTATTTGGGAAACACATCTAGAAACTCATTCATCACCGGAATCGATTCAAGAGTAGGTGACACAGACTCCACATCTTCCACCTTCATAATATGATAAATACACCTCTTAGATATCATCTTTTCAGCCTTAGGTAGGAAATAAATTGACCTTTAATAACAGAGTCACTACCATTCCATTCAAGAATGAGCTCATTTAAAAATTGAAACTTGACTTTTCGGGTTCTACAATCTATAGAGGCATATGAAACATGCAACCAATCCATCATCAGAATAACATCAAAATCAAACATCTCAAGTTTTATAAGATCACACGGGAAGACATAAAATTGAAACGGGACAACCCCGATAGACGCTTCGGGCAACAATAGATTCACCTACTGGAGTGTAGAAAAGGGCTCCCTCAAGATTTCAAGGCTAAAACCAAACTTAACAACCAAAAGAGGAGTCACAAAAGATAAATTTGCACCTAGATCAAGCGAAGAATAAAACTCAAAAGCAAAGACTTTCCACATACCAGTCACAACATCTGGAGTTTCCTCCATTTTCTGTCGAGCATGCAAAGCATAAAACCTATTTTTCTGGGGCACCGCCTTGTAGAGCTCTTGGTTGGACTTGATTACCTTGAACAATTTGACATTTCTTTGGTGCCTTTGGGCAATCAGCATGCTTGTGGGTTGTCTCACCACACCCAAATCAAGCACTCTGAAGCGACCCCAAAAAGTACTTGAAAATGTGCCTCAGAATTGCCCAGAATTATAATTTTCCTATATCTCAAAATTCATGCATTATTTCAGAAATCCGACTTCATATTCTTTTTCTGGGGGTCAAATTTAGGAGAAGAAGGATTTAATTCCAATTTTTAAGCAACCGTATCGAATTATGAATTTTCAAGTTAGTACAAAAATAGTGTTGTTTCCGCGCCATCATACAGAATCTACCTAGTTTTTTAAACTTGGTCCAAGACTTTTTAGTCTTGGGCATAAGCCTTTCCACATGATAAAATACCTATACTTAGCCATTTTTCACCCTCATATAATTCTAAACATTCCCCAATACTCACTCAAGCACTTAGGCTTATATTTCTCTCAAATTTTAAGTGCCAAAACCCTCTCCGGATCTTAAGGATTTCAACCAAGCTTCCAGTCTCCATCTCCAATCTTCCTCAAGGATTCTGCAAAAGCTAAGGTATGTGGGTTTCCTTCATGGGTTCCTTTCACCCATGATGCCGAAGCTTCCTTTTCCTCAAAATTGCATGATTTGAAGTTGATTTACTCTTGGGTCTTATCTATTATGAAAATCACTATACACTATATTGGAGTTTATGAAATTGTGACTGTTTTGCCATGATTTGGGCTATGAATCTAAGATCTATTGTAAGATTTTATGAAGGGTTTTGATGTCTATTGCTTAAGGGTGTTACCAAGTATCTATTGAAGGTTTCACATTGAATTTTCTAGCATGATTTTACTCTTGAATTGCATGATTTTACACTAGCATTGCACACTCGCTAGGTGTTTGATAAAATGTCCGGTTATGATTTCTTGAGGAATTGAAAGTCATGCATGTATTATGAGTTGAATGACTTCATGATGATGATAGAAATGTTTATAAAAGTTGTTTCATGAGAAAGTACCTATGATGTTGCAAGTAGATTTTGTGTTCTTATGTTTGTTGTATTCTTGGGAAAATGAGGGGTTCTTTCTTGATGATTGAAATGTAATAGTTCGACGAGCTAGTTCTATGTAATGCTTAATCCGAAAAGGGACGGAATCCCATAAAGAAGGTCACTTAATTTGAAAAGGGATGGGCTCTGATGTGCTGTCAAATACAACACATTTGATGCCTAAAACAAGGGATTTTGTGAGTTATTAAAGCGACTTTTTATAGTTTTTATGTGTTTTTGTGTTGATATTGTAGAAAAATTAGGTTGACATGATTTGGAAGAAAAGTTGCAGATTTTGTTGAAGCATAGGCCATACGAGTCATCCTATGAGTCGTAGCCCAAGCTACAAGTCGTAAGACGTGTCATAGCAGGAAACAGAGACCAAAAATTTAGAAATCTACCAAGTGACGGTCACTCCTACGAGGCCATCCTACGAGTTGTATGTCATACGATGACTTGAATAGGTGGGATCGTAGCAATAATCAGAGAGCCAAAATGTTGGACCAAGAAGCTGAAAACCAAGGCTACGAGACCAGCATACGAGTCGTAGTCCAAGCTATGACTCATACCCGTAAGTCGTACCAGTGAGGTCCAAAATGCCAAGACCTTAATACGAGACCCTGACTACAACTCGTAGGCGGCCCTATGAGTCATATCTGCGAGATGTCCTAGATGCCAACTGTCTTTTGTGCATTATGTTTAGGGTTATAACTTGTACACTATAAATAGTTTGAGTAGGGTTTCATTTTAGGGGAGTTTACACTTGTGAATTTTTTAGTCTTGTTCTTGAGCTCTATGATATTCTCTCAAGAATATTTTTAGGATTCCAATCTTAGATTAGTATTTTCTCTTTGAAAACCCAATTTTAGGGAATTGCGAATCTTGTGCTATACACTTTGGAATTTATCAAGCTTGTAGTTTTTCAATTTGGGTGTTTTCACTTTCATTGGAGTTGGTGAAATTCTTGAATATGCCTTTTACTTGCCTTTTTGTGTGTTTGTCTTTGCCATGAGTAGCTAAACACCCACAACTTGGGGATGTGGGAACTATAGGTAGTTGACATGAAATAAAATAGGTATTGTGCATTTCTATGATTGGGGTTTTGCATGTATTGTCTATTTCCGTTCATTATTAACATTTTTTAGTTGTGGCCAACACAAATCCTGTCTACTATCACGATCCCGACCAAGGTAGTGACGAATAAGAAAAAGGAAGCAGATAACAGGATTCAGTTAATGTGTTCCCATCTAATCGACCAAATCTGACCAAGGGAAGGTTGACTGGGACAATAAGTAATGGTTAGTTGGCACGCCATGGTAGCTGACTAAGCGCCATGGTGAAATTCGGCCTTCACCTTCACAAGAGGGATGGAAGAACCTAAGTTACCATCCTGCATGCGATTCACCAATTGTAATTATGTTATCTAGGGAATTTGAGTCAACGAACCATGGGGAACACAATTCTCAAGTTGTTCCCAAATTTGAGTGTTTTCTCGCTTTTTAAATAGTGTTTATTTTATGTTTGCTTTTGAATCACAACCCCCCATATCTAGAGATTGTAGTTATAGATATTAGAAATGATTAGTGGTAAATTCTCGTAGTCAAGACTTGTATTCCCTGTGGATTCGACCTAACCTTGGTTGGGTTAATTACTGATAGCGACCGCTTTCTTATTGGAGCGTGAACATCAAATTAAAATTATGGCGCCATTTTCAGGGAATACGGCTAGGTTTTGATGTGAGTTCACTATTAATTAATTCTAGTGTTGATTTCCAGAATATTGTGTATTTTAATTTTGTTTTTGTTTTTGTTTTTGTTGTTTGAAGTTACTTACCGGGCGTGCCAGGTTGTATGCCCAGCACAAGGAGTCAAGGTGAACCCTTAGCTCCGATTAATTTGGTGATCCATTGACTTTTCAGGAGAATGACTCAAGTGAACGGAGATGTTGCGGTTGAGGAGGAGATAAATTTGGATGATGAGGATATAGGAAGAGAGTAGAATCCACCAAAAGATAATAGACCTCAACATAGGAATTTCAATGGAAATATTTATGGTTGGAACTAATACCGATTGAACCCTATGACAATGGATGTGACGGGCTCTATAGTACTGCCACCTCTACCAGAAGATGCTAAGTTAGTGGTCTCAAGTGGATTGCTCCAAATGCTCCAAAACTGTGGCTTATTCACAGGGCTACCGTCAGAGGTTACCCACCGTCATCTCCAAAATGTCATCTTTGTGTGCAAAAGTGTCGTGGGAACATAAAATATTTCTATTGATGCTGTTGGATTGAGGGTGTTTCCATTGTCATTGACTGGCAACGCAGCTAGCTGGTTGTCTGAGCTTTCTTCGGGTACCATCACAAGTTGGGCTGAGCTACAGAGGGTGTTCCTCGAAAGATATTTCCCAAGGTCAAAGAAATTGAAGCTTAAGGACCAAATTAACAAATTTTGAGTAATTTCCTGGAGACTCTCTTAGCACTACATGGGAGAAGTTCACCAAATGCTTGAGAATGGTCCCTGATCACAAGATTATTGATGATGCTTTTGAGTTCAAATTTTTTTTAAACGTTTTGTGAGAGACGTTGAGGAGGTCAAAAAAGGTTGTTGCGTAACAACTTTTGCTATGTTTTGCTAGAGCTTTTTGTTTGGGTCATTGGGTTGGAGTTGAAGAAGAAAGGGATGAGGAAGAGAGTGTGTGTAGGTGTGGAAAAGAGAGAAAGAAAGGGAAATGTAAAGGGGAAAA